>JACXSJ010001654.1:0-78235 GCA_014851325.1 Pentalonia nigronervosa | reverse complement strand
ATGTGTCGTGTATTGATCAGCTTTTACTAAGTCAATTTGTATATCCTAGGATGTACACAACGTGTTTATTAAAAGCCCGAATAAAATTAAGAATTTCAGCATTTACTGAGTACAAACAGTAAAACCTAACATTAGCTAGTAAAACCTAGGTTTACCTAGTGATCGGGCATTTACGGTAACATATATATATATATATATAGGGTTTTTAGAAATAATAAGTCTTGATTTCTATTTCTCTTGACATAAAGCCGTTGTTTTAAAATACAAAAAGAATTTAGTTTTGGCACTCATCTGGGGAGTTTTATAAATACATATTATTGTAATTTCTTAAATTTTTTATTTGTTTTAAATATAAAATTAATTTCCATAAATTTTCTAAATCCGAACCAATAAGTTTTGATATTTTGTACAATTTATAGACTGTTATACATACAAATTGAACTTAAAACGAGAAGATAATTAGTTATAATTTATAATTATATTAAGTTTTAAGGAGCAGAGTAGGTGGTTCACGGCCAAGAGGTATTCCATAAAATATTGGTCCACTGCTCCACTCATTTAAATTTAAAATAATTATAAGTGATAACTAATTAACCACTCGATCGAAATTAGATTGTTATGTATTAAAGTACTGCGAAAAATATTCTGTTTTAAAATATGAAATTAAAATATAAGACCTCGTTCAAAAAAAGTAAAAAAAACTGTCACAATAAAAATAGTAAAAGTATATTGTTGGGGCTGGTAACAAATGATGTTTTGTAATTACATCAAATGTATGTAAAACAATATTTTCGAAATAATAAGTGTAGATACTTATGTGGATCACAATGCATATACCATATAATAAACTATTTGTCTATAGTAAAACTTCAATTGATTCATCAAATTATCACGATTAACCATAGATTTAAACTAAATTCAACTCAAGTTTCCTAGGTAAAAAATTAAATAAACCGTTATATTTTCAAACAAACAATACGTCACATGTTTTATATATTTTGTTTATGATTGTTTCGCATTTTAGAGCCTTTGTAAGTTTTAACTATAATATGGCTGCTGTTTAGTTGTATTTTTCTATACAACGCAATGATAATACTATGACTAATACGAATACATTTTGAATGGGTCTTTTGTACCGATCATGTTTTTGTGAAATAGAATAATGTTAAATATTCGCCGTAGAAACATGCATAACCAACGATTTAGAACTAATAATGTTATAATAATAATATTCTTGATGATGGTCGGGTGTAGCAGGATCACTTGCCCACATATTGCAGTCTATGCATGTGCGTGTTACATTATTTTGACGTTCCATATTTTGATCCACTCGATGTATAAAGTCTAATGGTTTTCCAGTGTAATTAAAAACCGAGCCACTGCATTTGTAAAACGACAATAAAAGCTGAAATACAAAACAGAATTAAAAATATTAACATTGTTTTAAGTATAAAACGATCCGTTGAAAAAGTATCTTTTGTTCGGTTGAAGATTTTGTTTTGACAAACGTTCAATAGCGGATGGAAATAAAGATAGACAAAAAAAAAAACACACACACTCGTACACACGACGAGGACGAAGACAACTCGCATTAATCGACCTCTCGGGTGGAATAATAATAATGACTGTATAAAAAAAAAGTCTCTAGTATATATTATGACGGTTCAAAGACGAAAACACTCGAGGCCAGATACGAAACCACGACATCATCGATTGATCTCGGCTATTGTGTGCGCATACGATGATTCTCAAAACCGAACTTTTGACGTTCTCGTCGTTATGGAAACTCCGGCGAGGCGAAGAATTACCTGGATGAAAAATCGCTTTTTAGTTTGTTTTTTTTTTTTCTAAATTTAATTTCCACGGTGTTTGGTGTGTATATTAGTGTGCGGCAGATGATAAAAAAAAAAAACAAATCATGGATATAATACATACATATATACAGTTTGTCCAAACAAAAGAGTCGACGACTCGTCCATCATCGGCGGACAGGGTGCATTAATATGTATATAATATAATGTATCACGTAGTGGATTTTCGAACCCTCTTTCCGGATCTCTGCTGTGCTCGCCCACAAATAATACACGCGCGAGGTCCGTGTTTTCTGCGATACACACAACAATATATTAAATTACAACTTTCATCGGACTCCGCGGTGTATATAGCATACGGGGTGATTCAAAATACATGTAACGTCCACTTTTTTGATTCGAAATAGAGGAAAACGTATGACACGTGGGTTTTCAGATTTAGAAACATCTAAAATGATATGTACGTTTTATAATTTTTTACAATATTTTAGGGGTTTTTTTTTTTTGTCGGTCAACTTTAGACATTTATAAAAACTTTTAAACACATATATCTCTCAAGCATAGAGTTTTGCATTAATCAATGTTGTTCGAGCATTAAAATATATTATAAAAATATCTCTTCACATCGTGTTTGCAAAAAAGGGAAGGATTTCCATTTGAGTTTCTAAACTTTCTAAATTTTTGTATCAAACATTTTTTCTATTTCGAATCAATAAATTGGCCGTAATATATATTTCAAATCACCCTGTATACGCTGCGTATACGTGTAAGTGGATTTATGTTTGCGCCTCGGTGTTTCAATATTTAGCTTCTTTACACGCGTGTACACATTATACATATTATTATTATATTGTATTTTATACATAAACCCCAGGCTCCAGCAGTCTTGGAATATTATTCATTCTGCTATAGTATTCGTAAATTATGGTTTAATATCCCAAATATTTTGATGGTTACGGTGTACGTATTGTACAAAAATTATTCCCGAGAGTAAAACAAGACAAAAATGTACGTTACATCATAATACACCTACGCTGCAGTTATTTGTTCCGGATAAAGGCCCACTGCTGTGGCCAATATAATTCCTCCGTGGCATATAATACAGTATTACAGTTATTGTTGTTGTTTAGGTATGCCTACCGTTTTTCAAAGACTCATTAATTCTGCGTGTGTTGCTCAAAAAAAAAAATAATAGCATGCAACGTTAAATACGGGTTCACGTCTAATTTTATTTTTATCCCGTTTTGCTCAAAAAAAAAAAAAGTTTTTTTTTAATGATATAAAATGTTTAGAAAAGTAAAACTTGTTTTTATAGTTTTTTTTTCCAACGTATTCAAACACACTGCAATGTGTTGCATACGGTTGTTGTTTAAATACAAAATGGTTTTCTTTAATTCCTTTTAAAACGCCTATATCTTTTTATTCAGTTCAGATGTTTATTTATGTAAAGTTCAAAGATGAATATGGCTGTATAATATACTATTTCGCTCTTTAGTTTAATCTCTGTATACGTATAACTGCTGTAGATATATTTGACTCTTTTCAGATTCGTCATATATTACGAATCATTCGTGTACTTGTTTGGTTTCTTCACATATAATATTATATTATTATATATATTACGATTTCAATGAGCAGAGTCAAAGTAATAATAATAAAGTACAAATATATCGAATAAAATATGCAAATATATCTTAAGATACAAATCATTTACTTAAATTTACTTAATAGTTCATATTTGCATATTGAAGAGTTTTTTATAAGAACATTTATTTGAAGAATTGTATTTTTTTCGTAAGCATAAATTCTTAAAGTTTATAATGTTTAAAATATGTATATATATATTATTATTACTAGTTTATGTTTCAAACAAAATATGTATTACGATTTAGTAGAAATTCGTTTTTAAATCAGAAATAGACAATATCATATTTATTAATATATTTTCTAACTGGTTCTATATTTTTATTCAATTTAAATATGTAATTAAAAAAAATATATAAAATATTTGCTATACATTTTCTGTGCGTGAATTTGACTAAAACTAAATAAAAGATAAAAACATGAAATATTTTAAATTTAAAATTTCAAAAATGTTCAAGTTCGTATTTTAAGCAATTTAAGGATTAAATATAGATACAAACGGTAATATTTCCGCAAAACTATTTTTCGATAAAATGTATTTGATCAAAAATGAATAACTGTTGAAAATAGAAATGTTCACCAAATATTTATATTGAAATTAATTAAATATATATAAATTTAAAAATATTTTGGTTATTTTTGGGTTATTTATAGATATTTTGAATATTTTACTTTTTTTTGATGTTTTTTCGATTGTACCATCAACTTTTATTTGTCAGTAAAAAAATGTGAAAATTCAATACTTTGCTTACCTCATAACTCATAAGTAAGTTTTTTGTTTAGAAATTTGAAAATATTTAAAATACATAGTCACAATTTTTGTTAATTTAATTATTTTGTAAATAAAAGTTCATAGAATGTTTGATTTTAATACCTCAAGATTGAAAATTGAATTCAATAGTTTTAATGAAATTTAAGACAAAAGTTTAGCTCAGAGCTGAATAAATATTTAAAGGCGTTTATTATTGAAATTTTGACGACATTAGATATTTAAACGTATAATAATCATTTATCCTAAAATGGATTTTGTTATTTTACTATTATTCAAAAAAACATCAATCGTAGAAACTTGAATATTTTCACTATTTCTTAAATTATCATTACAATTTATAACAATATACTATAGGATTTAATATTATAAAAATCAACAATATTATTTTTTTAGTTTTTTTCTAAAAATTAGTAAACATACCGTACTATACTAATAGAAAAATAAACAAATTTTAATAAATTATATTAATATAATATTATTGGACCCCATCACTTCCACTCAAAACATTTTTCATATGAAATGATTTATCATTGAATTCAAACAAATGCATTATATGAATTGAATAGTAACATTTGTTACAGTGGCGTACTCAATAGCGACTTCTCTGGTTTATTTTGTAATTCAAATTTCTAATGTAAGAAAATACTGTTTAATATTTATTTATTTTTTATCACCATTTAGTCGTGTCATTGTAAACTTAATTTCGTTATTTTTAATCTGAAATTTTAGAATTTTTACTCGTACATAGCTGGAGTAAGAATTATTATTTATAATAATCATAAAACTAATTTTATAAATATTCCTTTTAGAATACCCACGTTATGTTAAATAACAATAGTTCATTACGTTATTTTAATAACCCAGTTAATTCAATTTAAATTCAAGATAAAATTACCTTATTCATTATTGTATTTACATGATTTTTTATTATGAACAATGTAGGTATGTAACTTTCGAGAGACTACACTTATTTAGATTGTCAACTTAATTTATTAAAAGTTGGGAATAAATTTAAAATCAACTCATTATTTGCTAAGTTTAAACGTGTATAAAATTAAGTCGAGTTAAAAGAAATGTTCATAAAAAACAAATGTAAAATACCATTAAGTTAAAAGGTTATAATTGACTTAACATTTTAGCTGAACTATAACTAATTAATTCATTGTACTTAGCCTTTGTGATTAATAATGAAATATGGTAATCAAAGTTTGAAAAATCATTTCTTTTTTTTCATTCAATTTATTGTAAAGCATTATTTTTAAAAGAAGTTTTATAATTAAGTTTATTAGGTTTTCATATTATGTTTATGAAACGATAATTTAAAAGAATAAAATATGTACCCATGCATAGTTATTAAACATATACGAGTAGTTCATCAGAATATATGCACATAAAATCACACTTTTCAAAACCATAATTTATTTTTTGGGTATATAATATATGTTTTTTAGATTGTTAAAAAATGTAGTGATATGTAATTTATACCCAGTATTAATACTAGATATTTATTACCTACCTAGTATTTAAAGATAAAAAGGAGAATTGTGAATAAAGAACAGAGTAAAATATGATGCCAAAATATGTTCATACATTTTTTTTAAAACTTCAAATTAATTTTTTTAATTGTGTACCAAAAGGTAGGAGGTGAAAATTGTATCAAATTTGAAAAGTCCGTTAAACGATGTGTTTAGCAGCGACTATTTGCGATTTTGGTGATAATTACACAGCTCGTCTTATATGAATTATATTATTTTGTAACATATTTTAATAATACGTGTTATTTTTTAGTTACCACTGTTTATAGCGTTTGTAGACATAATTTTGATTACGCGTCAAATAAAGAAAAAAAATAGATAGTTGCTATTTTACAGTGTTCCGACTGAATGCTTTTAAGGTATTCGCACTGTCGTCGTTCAATTGGAAGCAAACCCACTATTTCAAACAAGTATATAGTTCTTATGTAATGGATTGGAATTATATTGTATAAATGATAGGTATGTTAGACATGGTCTAACTCGGTCCTAGATCAAATCCTTATTATTATTATAGGACGGGATAAATCTTTCGCTAAATGACGTATCTACCTACGTACCTACGATTCCGGCGTTGTTTTATATAAGTTACAACTCCAAAAATATGAAACGATATACATTTGCAGGGTTTTCGATTTAGTTAACGAGATAGAAACATGGACATGAGTTGTCGTTATTATATATTTTACATTATTACGTACAATATTTATTTGTCTAATCGTACGACGCAACGAAAAACCAAAAGGCTTTTTCTTCAATATTTAAACAATTGCTTACCCATCGCGCAGGTATTCTGTAGCATGCATACACACATCAGAGGCATAGTTTTTGGAATACAAGCGTGTGCAAATGCATCTCATGAATTTTTTCAATGTTCAAAATGATGTAAATAATTTCATATAATTTATAGAAAGAATAAAACAAATAACGATAATTTTGTAAATTCACAAAAATGTGTTTTTTGTGCTCTTATCACAATGTTTTATGGATAATATAACTTAAATTATATATTCATTTCATATTCTAAGACCACGGTTAAATTAAATAGGATATCATCGATTTGTTTTTTAGTGCTCGTTTGGCGTATTGTTTTTCAATTATAAAGACCAGGGATGGGCAACTGGCGGCCCACGTACCTTTTTTATCTGGCTTGGCTATATTTTCTATGTAAAGCATATCAAATCAAAACAAAGAATATGAAACATTAGGTCGTGTTTCTACTTCCAAAATATAAATTTATTTTGCTGTGTTATATAGTCTGCAGTCACATTAAACAAGTTGTAAAATAAATATCTCGCTAGATTTTAAACTTCTAAAAATTGGCCTTCTAATAACTTTGAGTTGCCCGTTCTTGATACAGACCTTATGACATAAAAAGTATATGCTTTTAATTATTATATATGTATATATATATATTGTTCGCATTGATAACCTAACCGAACGAATGGCTACTGAAAGTACGTGAATACGTTATGAACCAATTTATCGAAGGAGGATCTTATATGTTCTATAATATTTTTCCGTATCACGCGCATTGTTCATTTATTTTTATACACCTATAAGGTTTTAATTAAAATGAAATTTGTTATAAATATTGTCCAGGCGTATTTTGTATCGCTTTAGATTTTTTCAATATCAATTTTGCATCCCGTGAAAAAATGTGAAATGACGCTGCCGACACACACGCACGAACACTATGAAATAAATAGGTTTATGATTCCCGACTAAAACGTGTTTGTCGTATCACGATACGCTCTACCAAACTAATAAATAGTAACAATAATATTATATTTGGAAACGGCCACCGATGTCATATCGCAGTGCGGTAATGTATTCAATCAACACGGTACGTTGGAGTTTAGCCGAGTCAAACGCAGTAGGTACAATAAGTAGAACAACTGTAGTAATAATTGTTTTGTTGTACTTGGAATGGTTGGGGGGGGGTATAGTAGTTTTAAGTTTTGACCACCGCGTTACAGTTGCGTGCCACAACACTCGCTGTACCGCGCGGCTAAACTAATAACACATCGTGTTTATCGAACTCGAAACTCGACGTTAATGACATACGCGTTATTCGCATTCTCGCCGTCGAGTGTCTGCGCCGTATTGTGACTTTAAAATAACACACTAGGTGATATTCGTGTTCGTCCCGTTTGATCCGTTTTTATCGATTCAAACTGTTATTGTAATTATTATTTTTTTTTTCAAGCGTCTTTCGATGGTTAAGAAGCCAAAAGTCACGGTGTGTCTGATCTTTCTCGAAATTGTTTTATAAGTCCGTCCTGTTGATTTTGGCCGTCTTTTTCGTCTGGCGAAACATTATAAGTCGATATCATAACTACTATTATAACACGTTTTTTTAACACTTTAATTTTTGTGTTTTTGGCGCAATATAAGTTTTTTTAGTGCACAGTTTATTATAACATGTACGGACTTGTCCGAACTCAGTCAATTGATTTGAATTTAAATTAAATCAACTATTTTTAATATATCCATCAAAATATTGTATATCCGCTGTAAAAATAAAAAATATATTATAATAGCCATTCATAATAATAGTCCCATTCAAATTTAAAAAAGACATTATGATTACGTCGAAAAACAGTTTAAGACCTAAAATTAATCATTTATGAAATCTTAGAATATTTTTTTACAAATAAATCAGTTGTAAGTTGTAACACTGAAAAACAAAAAAAAACTACAACACAAATTCTTTTGTTTAAAATAATTGAAAATGTTAAAACTGCTCTTCCGTAAAATTTAGTGTTTATGACATACTACTTTTGGCTTCTTAGCCATCGAGCCTTAATGACCATATTTTCGAATACTTTTAATTACATTTCAATAGTTTTCTAAACCGATAAGAATTTTTCTGTTTAAACTAAGAAATTTATTCCTCTTTTCGGTGTAAGTTGATTTGCAAAAGCTACAGACATTATGATTGTTTTCAAAATGGTGAAGTAATATATCTTCTAAATCGAAATTCGAAAGAATATTTTTTGAGCCGTTGAACTTTATTTAATAGAAATAGTAGTCAATTTAGGTTTTAAAATCATGGAATTTAAATATAGCGAAAAATTCAAAAATCAAAATTTTCAGGATAAATATATTATAGCTAAATCATAAAACGGTGGCACGAGTTTGCTTGTGCGGTGTGTCTGTCACTCTGTATAAATTATTCGTCGAAATGCCGGTGCCCGATTTTAAAACATTCCGACCGCTGTCTACAGTTAAGTATGCCTACACATAATTTATTATTCATGAAGAAATATTTATTAAAATATTGTGTACATATATACGTCTTGTCATTGTGAAATGTCGCGCGTACATACCGATGACCACCGTTCGCCATGGGACCTCCATATAGATATAGGTAATATCAGTGTGTTACCGTACAATTTGTACGTTCGAAATGTTTTGGCTAACATTTACGACGTGAAATCCCTTCGGTTTTATGTGTAAACACGCGCAAAATGATCATATATTTGACGACCGGTAAAAGACTCAATTTCACACGTTTTCACGTTTGTCACCGCTGAGGTGTGTTTAGCATTTTGTTCGACGAGACGTGGAAAGAGATTAAACTAAATCTCGAAAAGTATTTTCAATGTCGTTCGAAATTTGGATTATTCGCGATAGAGTTACTCTAGAAGTTCATGCAAATTGCAGACTATACAATAATAATGAAAAATACATCTGTTAGTATATATTATGTTGCTTGTAAATAAGCAGTAGTCGAAGTGGTTCAAAATAAGGTTAAAATAAATAATAAGTCCCGAAAAACAAACAGGAATTGATCAAGAAAAAAGGCAGCTCATCAGTTCACTTATCTGATTTACAAAATGACATGAAAATTACAAACATTAATGCACAAACGGAGTATGAAATCAAACAAACAATTAATAATATTAAGGCACGCAAAGCAAAAAGGGTAAATTTACCAAAAATATAGATGAACTACTAGAACCAGCAAGACTAGCATATAATAATAAAAATAATAACACTAACGTTTGAGTAATTTAAACATCGTATCGAAAATATTCAAGGCCATCCATCTCCACTAGAAGTTAAAATAAATAAATACGGTATCAACGAAATGCAAACGATCGAAACTCTAGAATTAATTAGATCCCAATTAAAATCAGCGAGCGCCAAAAATAACATTACACGAATAACAAACAAAATTTTTAAAGAAGCTGAAACGAACATAATGGAAGTTGAAAGCGAATCTGACATCTACTAAAACAACAAATTACCTATCTACAAACTTAAATATATATTAAACACTAATCACTTTCAGTCTAAACAAACAATAAAAATAATAAAAACAAAAAAATATAAATGAAACCAGTTAATAAAAACAATAATAATATAAATATTCTGCAGTGGAACATGAACGGGTTCAAAAAAAAAAATATGAAGAATTTCTTTATTAATACAAGACCATAATCCAGATGTTATATGTGTACAAGAAACCAATTTCAAAGACGACAACATAACAAAATTAGCTAATTATGACGGTTACAATAAAAGCAGAGTAGATTGCGCAAGGGCCAGCGATGGAGTGGCCATTGATATCAAAACAAATTATCCGATCAGTCAATTAATCACAACTACAAATATTGAAGCGATAGTGGTAACAATCAAACTAACAGATAATGATATAAACATATGCAATATATATTTATCTAATCACCTTTCATTTACCGCATATAAAATCTCTGGATATATCCACTAACAAAGCACTTCAACTATTAAAACTATTATCACACACAACTTGGGGTAGTGAATCAGAAACACTGATCAAAATATTTAAATCAACAATCCAAGCAAAACTACAATACGGTTAAATTCTTTAGAACACAGCAAAAAACAGATCAATAAAATACATAGACTCAAATCACAACACAGGAATACGAATAGCAGGGGCCTTAAAATAGGCCATAGGGGCCATAGGGGTCTTTAAAAGCAGTCCAATCAAAAGTATGAACAATATAGCGGGAGAACCAACACCAGACCTAAAAAGAACAGAATTGATACTTCTATACGCTGCGAGATTATCTAGACTAACAAATAATCTAGCATCAACGAACAATATAACACTAGAACTACAAAACAATCAAGCCTATTCTAAATTACCTCAAATAATAAAAAAAAAAGAAAAAATAATAAGCACATACAATATACATAGAGATATAAATTCATTATACAAAGAAAACACACCTCCAAATATATATAAAAATCTACTAAAAAGTAGTATTGAAAATCTAATCGAATTTCAAGAAATATATACTGATGCTTCCAAAACTGATGAAAGGGTAGAAATATCCATAATAAAAAAAACAATTTACAGTCATCGTTTAAACTACCATCAACATGTTCCATATATATAGCCGAAACAGTGGCCATACTTCTGGCTATCAAGTTCATAAACAAAAATCACAATCAAAAATAAATCATTCTAAGTGACTCGTTAAGCTCTCTCATCAGCGTAAAAAATAAATTTAACCCTAGTAACATGGCAATACAAATCCAAAACAGACTAGAAAAAAAAAGAGTAACATCATTTTTCTCTTATAGATATTTGGACATATAGGAATAGACGGAAATAAAAAGACAGATAAACAAGCCAAACTTGCTATCCACTCAACTGATGCACAATACATCAACATATCCACGTATATAAATGTAAGAAAACAAATAAAACAAAACACTACTTCCATATGGCAAAACGTATGGGGCACCTAAACAAACAAACTAAACCAAATTAAGCAAACAGTAAAAAGATGGAAAAGAAACCCAAATATTAGTACAACTAACGAAAAAAAACTAAATCGGGCCAGAATTGGACACACAAAAATAACAAAACACAAATATTTGATGGCAAAAGGCGATCGACCAATGTGTCAAGCATGTGGCATCACACTCACAATCAAGCATATCTTTGAAGAATGCATCTAGTACGAAAAACAAAGAGAGGAACTCGACATAAGCCATCTTATCGGAACAAGTTTTGGTTCAAATCCTGTCAACGAGAGCAAAACAGTAGAATTATTTAAAACAATAAAAATATTAAATCTAATATAAGACAAACCCAAAAATTTTAAAACTGTTTTTATTTAAATAATAATTTATTAACTAATACTTTTATTTTTATTTTTTTTTTGTGTTTTTCTTCGATTTGTATCCTTTTATCATCTTTAATTGAATAAGACACAATTAAAATGTAAATACATGTATAATGAATATAATGCTAATGGCATTAGATATCGAAGCAGAAATGTAAAACATTTCAAGATCAATAAAAAAAAAAAACTTTAAAAATAATCAAAGACATATTTTTAAATTGACTAGAAAGAAAACTAGCAATCGATTGACTTGCACATGACACACAGCTGTTGATCAACAAAACATTGTCAGAAATTACGTTTAGATATTTTGGCATATTGCATACATACATCCCAAAAACATATTATTGGCTCTAAATAACATAACATGTTTCAACAACAGAAAAAAATATTTTTTATCAAATAAATAAAAAAAATATTTTCATCGTATAAATTTAAAATTTCCTGCCATATGAAAATATAATTCCAGTACAATGCCAATTTAAATTTTAAATTAAGTCATTTTAAAAATATAACCGATTTGCTATAATGTACTTTATTTTAAAACACAAATCTTAGCGGGAATACGGTATTCTGGACAAAATAAGTAGAGGGATGAATAATATAAACTTAAAAAAGTAGAGGGATGCTATCCCTCCTTATCCCCTCCCCTCGGATTTCGACCATTGTAAATAAGCTGTATGATTACATCAGGGAATAGGTGTGTACTATATACCTCCTAATAGTCCTAATGTATAGAGTTGATATATTATATTATATTTTTTTCGGTAGAATACACATAATTTTAATCACCTAACAGTGCCGTTTAAAAGTAAAAGGGGTAATGTAGGGATTTCCCCCAGGTGAAAATAATCTTTGAGAGTGGCAACATTTCGTAGGTGTATTTTTTTAGTACTTTTTTTATACATTTCACAAAATTGTTAGAAAACGGGATTACAGAAAGAAAAATAGTGATAATATTAATAGGCGCCTACTTGATTTTTTTCGGTAGGCATGAGCGAATAAACAATATAACATGTCAAACTTTGTAACATGCATTGCCTAACCAGCTTAACATTTTGAAAACATTAAAAAGTATTACATGTTATACACAGTATATAATATACCTACATGGACGAAAACGAATCGCGTGGTACAGAGTGTACTAAAGCGCAGGTACATATTATATTTTAATAAAATATATTATTAAGGGCACTCGAATATTTTTTTTTCCCATTCACTATATAGAGCGATTTATACCAAGTATGCTCACCCCCATTTTTTTCATTTGATAATGATTTTATTCAAATTCTGATTTTTGGAATTTTTAAATATACTTTAAGACCATATTTTCAGATTTTTCAGATTTTTGGTATTAATTAAGGAGTGGCCTATGGCAAAATAACAAAATACAAACTTTTGTTTTTCAAACGAGAACCCCCCCTCCTTTTTTTACTATACATCATTCAGTGTTTATTTCTTTTTTTTTTTTTTGAAATTTTTGATGTACATAATTCAAAATTCAAACGAGTAATTTTCAAATCTCCATAGTCCCCGTATCTTCCAAACCCATTATTATGGAACTAGTACACAAAGGTAAATAATCCAAAAACTATTAGTTCGAATTTTAATTTCGATACGTTCAAATTTTCAGAAAAATTTTCCATTTAATAATTTACTGTTGAAAAGGGGGTTCTCTTTTTAAAAACAGAAGTTTGTATCTCCACGGGGCAATCTTTAAGTAGTACGAAAAATCTCAAGAATTTTAAAATATGGTCTCCGAGTGTATTTAAAACTTTCGAAAATCAAAATTTGAGAAAATTGATCACCTATTAAATGATAAAATGGGAATGAGCGTGCGTGGTGAATTACCCTGTATCTAATATATGCATATATAAGCCTACATTATTATTATTATTATGTAAACGATGGCGTGCACTCTATATACGTGGGTACGTATTATTAAAACTAAATTTTGGCAAATCGTTAGTGATGTGTAATTAGCGTTTCCCAGGGGTCCTCATGATACGTGTATACCTAGGTATATAATATATAGACAAGGAGATAGTAATAATGATGTCACGTGCGTGCGCGTGTATTGTTATATAATATTCGTTATACGCAATAGTGTAGGCAATGATATCATGAAGCTTAATGTTGTACAAGTCGATTTCGGTGTGGAGGGAGATTAACCATTATAAAACTAAACCACTTGAAAATCCGATGTACCTAATTGATGTTAATAAGAGTTTACATTTCATACGTGTGACCAAAGGTCCCGCTAACGGCGTACCTATACGACATAATAATAACATAAAAGCATACTAGCTGTCCAGCCGGTGCCCAAAATTAGTTGTTTTTTTTATAAATTTATTCGTAAAAAAAATTTAGGTATATGCCATGTTTCTTATAACTGTGATTGTAATAAAATATGTTGCAATCCTATAAATAAACCGAAATTTTGCACAAATCCCTCCGATAAAAACAATTTTGGTTTTTCTAGAATTATTCAATTTCCGAGCGATTTTCCTATTTTTTGTCCTATAGAAACCTTATTTGAACTATTACAAACATTTAAGAAAAAAATGAGTCTAATCTGTTCTTCCGTTTTTATGTTATGTGCTTCCCAACGAATAACTTTTCATTTTTACATATACGAGTATTATAATAATATAAATTATATCTCTACAGTCACATCGCAAAACGACTTATTAAAAAAAAATGCTATTAAATCCATTATATTGTTATGATGTAGTTGACTAGATATCTATTACTTTTGATCTACTATTCGTTTTTATATTTAAGTCACTAAAAATGGAATTAAAAAAAAAAAAAATGTTTTAAAAGTTTAAATACTAAATTTGTGTTATGACGTGTGGAACTAAAATCAGATTTTCAGATCCTTAAATTACATCATTGGTGGTCAATATTGGTTAGTTTTCAATATGATAAAAAAATCCTTTGCGCAAAATATCATCACCATGTCAATGCGTTTCTGACTATAATATAGTTGATACCTACCTACCTGAATATTTTTTTAAGGGTCCTAATTTTTAGTCGAATTAATCATTATCACATATTATTGTTCATAATCTTCAAATGAAAAAAAAAATTACTTAAATAAAAAGAAAAGAGTTTACGAGATTACACTGCAGAATAGTACTACGGTGACCTGCGATTTTTTATTCGTTTGATTTTGATATATTTTCATCTAGAAGTTTTGTGTGCTGTTATAATCATCTTATACTAATAATATCGTCTAGCTCAAAATCTTTAAATACAGATGAAAAATTAATGACCTTCATATACTTGAATGTTGAACGTTACATAAGTCTGTTATACATATAAAACGCAATCATTTATTTTTACAATTACCCGGAACTAAAAATATTATACCCTAAAAATCCAAGATAATAATGTGCATCTATATATAATGCTCTCAAGTTTATTTATTTTAAACAAGTTTTGAACCTAGAATTATTATTTATTAAATTTAAAAAAAAATTGGCAGAACTGCATAATTTCAAGGGCTTTAATCTGAAAAAAATATTATTTTTATTTAATTTTACGTCACTACTTGTGATTTCGATATTTACACCATGCAAATCCGTTCGAAAAGTTACTATTAAAAATGAATACTATTCGATTAGGTAAAAACCTTATTGGCACATGTTCAAAAGTTACCTGTTTACATAAAAATTAAAAAAAAAATGAATTTTTGTGTGAGATGCCCTAAAACGCTTAAAAATCTCTAAACAATGAAAATAACTACCTTAAAAATAAAAATTATCAAAAAATGCAATGTAACAACTTCTTATTCTGTAGATTCAAATACACACAAAACGTGTATGTTGTAAAGCGCGTAGGTATAGGAAAACAGTGCTCAAAGTGCATCGAAATCAATTTTTATAGCTGTAAGGATTGAGAATGTAATACAAGGTTTCTCATAAGTTATTCTAATAGCAGTTGACAAATATTAAAGATACATAAACACGTTTTTTGTTTATAAGCATTTAAAGTTCAAATTTTGACCAAATTAGATATTTCATTGAAGAATAACGATGTTTGTTATTTCGTTGTAATTTTAAGATATTTTTCGTGGGTGCTATTGAAGCATTTAAAATATACTATTATATTTTAAACACACAATGGCATTTTCAAATGCAATTAATTCAACCTACTGTATTATTAGTAATAAAACGAATTGCAATAATATTATTATAAAACAAACAATTAGTAATATAGTCTTTGCTCAGAATCGTTTCTCGTCCACAATGATTTTATATCATTAAATGCAAAACGAATACACCCAATATACAATCGATTCCTGTGATTCCTCGACACCAAACTGTACAGCAGAGCGTTACCCACTTGTCAAACTGTTATGTTGTTATTTTATTCGAAAAAAAAAACCCCACCGTTCCACAAATTTTTACCACGAGGTTATCTTTCGCGGGGCTCATTTTTCGGGGGTGTAAATTTCTGGTGTTATAAATTTTGGCCGGGGGATTCGCAATGTACCTATACTTACGATTGTGTGTGTGTGTGTCTTGTCCGCAGGTCCGTGTGATGGGTGCGCCGGAAGACCGCGGCCGCCATGTTCGTCAGACGGCCGTCGTTGTGCGCGGCACCAATGAGCGCGGTGCGGTACGGCGCCCGGTGCGGTGTGCGACGTGTGCGGCTCGGCAAGCGCGGTCGGCGATCGGCAGCGGCTGTGGCTGCTGCGACAGCTGAGGTGGCGGCGGCGTCGTTGACAAGGCGCCGGTGGCGGCCAGCACCATGGTGGTGTCGCCCGCAGGATGAAGAAGCAAAACGTCCGCACATTATCGTTGATCGTTTGTACGTTCACCTATCTGCTTATCGGCGCCGCCGTGTTCGACGCCCTGGAGTCCGAGACGGAGATACGCCGGAAACAAGCGCTGGACTGTAAGTTTCCGGACGGCCGGCCGCAGAATATGATATGATATTTATGTGTTATGATATGCGTCTCGTTTGCAAGATCCTACGGGCGTCGTTTTACCCTTACGTGACCGGCACACCCCGACAACCGGCGACCCACATCCCGACATCACCCGCTTGGCGGCCCGGCGAAAAAAAAGTCATTACCATCTCAAAGCGTATGCGGCAGTGGCGGATATCCCGAGGGGGGGGGATCCATCACCCCGTCCTTCGTTGGAATTTTTCGTCACCATTATACATTTTTGTTATCTATAACTTGATACTTAAGGATTTATCTATAGGTATGATCCGCAGATTGATGGACTCGTTGCGTCGAAGGCTTGATTGATTGCGGTGATAAATTTCCAAAAAAAAAAAAAAAAATAAAATAATGGGAGGGGGTCAAACCTCTTTATTTTTATAGTCTTGAAATCCGCCCCTCCTCCCCAGAACTTGAATATATCCGCCGCTGATAAAATGTTACAAACAAAAATGTTACTCGTGCCTGATGTTTAAGTTCAGTTCCAAATCTTATGCGATTCATTATTGGGTCACCAGTTTAGATAGTTGCCGTGGAAAGTAGTGGTAATAACTCGTGATTTGCAGTGTACTGCGGTAGCCACTCAAACTATTCGCCGCCAAAATAATATTATTACGTCCATTGTAACTTTAAGCGATTGAACACGATTGATTATAGAATATTGATGATTCAGTTTTTGTGTACCGATATTTACAGAATATTAAATTGAAACTTTAACGATTGCCAATGGTGAAAAAAAAACTCTGTGTAGTTAAAAATTCTGGTTATCTTTTTGAGATCGTTGCGCGTTAGCAACGGGCCAAATTATACAGTTGTATCGGACTTAACGATATTACATCACACCAAGATGTACATGCAGGCCTTCCACATAAAATGTTTGGCTCCTTTACTAAATGCTTTTGTAATGCTTTTAAAATATAACCCATTACAAGCATACAGGTGTTACACATATCTAATTTCACACCTAATTTCTAGGCGATCAATGGTAAATCCGCGCTGCTTAAAATTGACTTTAAATATATCATATAAAAAATAATTTAATAGATATGGAATAAGTAAATCTATCAACATTTCAAAAATAAAAATTCATTTCAAAGGGCTCCTGTGCTCTGGATTCGATCGCCCTCTCTTGTAGGAACTCTGTGTGCAGGTGTCTCCCGTTCATAGAAACGAACCGTCTATAATGCACAAGAATAATAATAATAATAATAAATGATGTTTATATTATGGTATATGGTTTATAATTATAGTAGTATACACTGTGTTCACGTTATAGATACCACGAAATATTTCAGCTCGACGACCTCGATGGTCTTGGATTAAAATGGGGTTTTAAAGGTGCTACTGTACTGTACCAAAATATGTACGCGTTTCGATAAAACTTCAAATTTGTTATCCTATCGTACCAAAAGTTGTTTTACTGCGCACATATAAACACGGTGTAAAAATATTATATTTGACAACATTATGGATTTACCTATAAAAAAAAAAATCTTTTTTTTTTTTTAGTTTTACCGCTAATGAGTTATTATAATGTGGGTATACCAAGGGTGTCCAACCCGCGGCCCGTGATAGGTTTTGGTGTAGCTCCTATGCTAATTTCAAAAAAAAGAAAAAAATGATTACAAATAAAACCTATTGGTATCAATACCTTATATTTATTTAACAGTATGTGAATGTGTTATCGTTATCGTATTGGTGGCTCACTACAACTTTTATTTACTTAATGTGGCCAAGTCTTCGCAAAAGGTTGGACGCCCCTGTGTTATACGCGGTATACATATAATTATACTATAGTATTATAGTTGCATAGTATTAATATTTTATGATTAACCGCGGTATTTCATGGTAGAAAATAAAATGTTGATTATTTTCACGTCACTTTAAATATGTCGGACCAATTTGAAATGTAATACTACGTATGACACAGTACACGTCGTTATATATATATATATTTATTGATCATAAACAAACGCGGCATCTGTGGCCATTAGTTAAAGTAATTACAATTACAGTTTTTATAGTATTATATACATGATACATAAAAAAAAATTAGAGTGACAATATTAAAATATAGATATGATGATTAGAGTATTTACAATATTTACACATGTACTAATAAGATAGGGTTAAATAATATAGAAAATAATTTAGTATGAAAAAAAAAATGATATAATTAGATTAGGTTATAAAGATCTGATACTTTTAAAAAGTCAATTATTTTAATGTTGTCTTCGGTTTCGGGTCTTATAGTGCAGTGTCGAGAGTCTCATCGATTCCGGTTCTTTGTCGGTTTGGTTTATGTTTTAATCATTCTGTTATTGTATGTTTCACTGTGAGACTGACGCCACAGACTTCACATATAGGAGTTTCCTCTCTTGCCATTAGGTATCCGTGTGTTAGTCTAGTATGTCCTAGCCGCATGCGGTTAAATATTGTCTTTTCTTTCCTTTTTAGACAGCTGTTTGTCGTTCTTTTGATCGTGTTTAATTTGGTGTGTTGTTGGTTCAATGAGCCGAACCATTTGTTTTTCGTATTTTCTTTTATGGGGGATTTTATGTCGTCGTAGGTTAGCATATGCGTATGGATTATTTCTATACTTTTTGTGGTATTTTTGGTCTGTTGGTCAGCTATCTCGTTTCCCTTGACGTCCATATGTCCAGGGATCCACATAAGGGTTATTTGTTTGTTAATGGATGCGGGTTCGTTTAATTTATTCTGTATTTTTAAAGCTAGGCCTCCCGGTTTGAATTTGTTTTTAATGCTATTAAAGGTGCTCAAGGAGTCGCTGAATATAATACATTTTGAGTGTTCTTCCTTTATAATGGTTTTGATCGCTTCCAGGATCGCTGATGCTTCAGTCGTGAAAATGGAACATGCATTTGATAATTTGAACAATATGTGTTAGTTTTTAATATTATATATACTCCTACTCCATCTTGTGTCTTAGATGCATCTGTAAAAACTTCATAAAAGTCTTTATGACCATCTATATATGTTATCATTGTTAAATATTATAATATTATATCGTGTGTACAGCGAATTGTATGGTATGCCACTCCAGCAGGCACCACTAACCGGTGTCCTCGGAGTCGAGTCCATATATTATCCTAGACGTTTGCTATTAATCATCACTATTGAATATTATATAGTGCCGGTCGGACAGAATTCATTTCTATACTGAAATACGTCAACTTTCGGCCAGTGGCTTTATATTATATTATATTCGTAAAAAAATAGATACCAGTTGGGTGGTCACCATCGACGTCTTTCCCGCGATCCGGAAAAATGTCCAGGTAAACGTCTTTCGCGTTTGGCGCTCGACCCGTTGTATTTTGCGAATTATCTAAAATATAATAATAATAATAATAATACATCTCACACAACGGCTTCCGACAGTGAAAACGCCATGTTTTCGGGTTGGTAAACGGACGATGCGCATTTCATTCACGCGCGTACTCGTGCGGGTAATTTTTTCTCACGGAAACTCGCGAGACACGCTGACAAAAATCCATTATTATTGCACCCGGTCAGGCGGCGGCTTCGCGGTTCGTCAGCGCGGGAAGAACACCCTGTACAAAGGAAAAGCGGAAAATAATAATAAATAAACGAAAAGGAAAACACACACATTCGCGTATACACGCAGACACAATACGCGTTATACGCGACTTGAGTGCATGTTTCGTATTTTCAACACAAGACGCCGTCCGTACAAAACCTTTTTATACTTGGCCGTCATGGTTCGACAACTGCGTTTTATAAATGATACCGTTCCCGGGAAACCCTAAAATATCCGAGTGGCATCCACTTAATGTTTCCCATCTGCTTTTGTTGGCCGTTAAGATTTTGATAAAATATATTACTATATGTGATAATAAATTATTTTATTATATTATGCACGTACTATTATACTGTATACGACGCAATATTAGTGTTATTATTATTTCCGCGAAAAAAAAAAAAACCACTGCGTATTTGGATTTCGCAAACGGTCGTCAAAACTCGAGAGCACAATTTCCATAATATTATTTAAGCGCTGTGCGAATCTATCTTTCGGAAAATCCGCACTGTCATCGTTTTTGCGTAATACATTTTTGGAATACCAACTGCAGTTAGATATGTCAACGCGAATTTATATGTTTGGATTTTTAAAGCCTTCAATATTTCTGCAAATATTTACGACAGCGACACAATAACTCTGTATATTATCGAAATCAGTTTTATCGTTCGACCAAGTATAGTTACTCAGCATATTACGTACAGCTCTAACTTAATTAATTGAATTACACTTTATATTATATTTTATGAGCCATGTTAGCACTGAGATATTGCTCCGACGTCAAAGTCTGCAATAACTCGTCTTGATGTCGAACTTGTAACTAGATACTTTAAATATTTTAGCTGCAACGTTAAGCTTTTTTTCCTCGTAAAAATCGATCTAGTAAGCTTGGAAATCGGGATCACTGGAATCATATGTATCGACAAATCTCGAATAAAGAGTTAAGAGACTAGAGATTTTTTTTAATATTTAGAAAATACGGAATACTCGTAGACAATCATATTTTGAACGTAATATTTTAAAGTTATTCGTGTTGAAATTAATACAGGTATCAAAATGACAACAATTTAAACCAATAATTACAGTCGTAATTAATGACGATTCCGCAATGAAAACAAACCAAATTTATTTATTATTCAGCTCGAATAAGATAATTAAAAATCCATAAATCATGTTGTCAGTTAAATACTTTTAATTTGTTTAAGTGTAAATACAGAAATTAAATTATTTAAAAATAATTATATCAAAATTTGAAAAAGTGCATACCTAATGATATAAATATTTAAAGGTACAAAGTTACCTAATTTTATAAATGAAAAACTCCCCGTGATTTTCGTAAAATACGTCAATCAAAACTACTCCACGGTAATGAATTATACTCACGTTGGACGTTTATATAAACCATGTATTATGCACATGAATAGAGTATATTATAATCTAATTACACTTAGGGTTAAAAATAGCTGATGCACTATGTTTATCACGGAGAGATTCGGTATTCATTCAGAAGTCGTTTAATTGTTGATGATGATTAAACGTTCTATATAATATTTTTTTGCCGATAATAATAAAAATTCTGGTATAATAAAACCGACACAGGATAGTATTACAATAATATTATTGTAGTGTACGGATAATATCGTTGTCAAAGTGGATGGATATAATTTTTGAACGAAGTTAATTAACTATTAATTACTAATTATTATACTATGGATAAATATTTGATCAGCGTTATTAAATTTCAACACAAAAATAATATCTTATTTCCGAAGTATGTCTATTATAAAATATCATCTCTTTGAAAAGGCTTCATTGAAATGTTGCCTGTAAATTATTTTAAAGACCGCGTGACTATTCAGAGTTGACTTCTGAGAAATGTAAACTAATTTCGGAAAGATTATTATTTTATAAAGCTTTAAAAATAATTAAAATCATCAAAGAAGCCATTAGCATTTATAATGACAGTGCATCGATTGAAAATATCAATAATATGTAATCATAAATAAAAATTGAGATAAAATTTTATTATAAATTCTTTTAATTTAAATAAAAGAATATAAAATACCTAATAAGTAATAAGTTATTACTAATAACACATTATATTTTATGTTTATCTTGCTCAATTCATAAAAATAACTGTGGGAGATGATGCATAATAATTTCTCAATGTTTCTCGTTACAATTTGGCCGAAAAAAAAGTAATGAGTTTTTAGCCATCTTAAATTTCTTATTATATTCAACAATGGAAAACATTTTCTTATAGTTCAATACACTATTAGACGTAATTTTTCACGATAATAGGTACCTCTATATGGCTTCATTATATTATATATATTACATTTTTTATCTTATTAGAAATATTTACAATCTATATAATAACAATAATAATATAATATCAATTTTCAAACGAATAGTTCACGTCTAAACGTTCGTGCTTCTGTGTAGCACTTTTCTTTTTAAAATGATTAAAAAAATGAATGTTCGTGCCCTTATAATAATATGAAAAATAGTGAGTATTTAAAATATTTATCCATACTAATTCAATTTCGTTATAAAAACTGAAAAAAAAGTATTTTAAAAGTGGATATCGATTATACTTCACTATCAAAACATTTTTTATTTAATTATAATTTTGGAGATTTACGTGATTTTGATTTAAAAAAATAATATTATTATAATGATAATGCAATTCATTTGATATAAATATTTATAGTGCTTTTATAAATTATATCAATAATAACATCATGATAATTTCAGTTTATTCAAATAATGCATAAATGTGAATTAGATTTATTTTTATGAGTAGATACCTAAAAGTAGTAACATTTAAAGTGTTATTTTATTCTGAAGTTATTCTATTATACCTTTTTTGGTTTTGATATCAGATATCTTAATAAGGTTAATAAATGTTGCATATTTTATGATATTATTTATTTTCTACTATTACAATAATAATTATATGATTACAACTATAATTTAACAATACAAAAAAATAAAATCTAATCAATTGTTATTATACTGATTTTGTAATGGTTTGCATTGTTTTACATTTTTTGTGAAATATTAATTCAGCATGCATTATTATTCACAATATTTATATTTAAGCATGGTGGTTAAAAAAATTATAAAATTGTAATATCCTTATTTATTTTTATTTCTCGGTATAGTGTAAAATTAATTACGCGGGATTGCATTTCTCTCTTCTTACGGATTCGTGCGATAATCCAACAAAAGTGGCAAGTTATTTCATTGCAATATTTCATAAAATTAATTTTGTGTAATATGACCTAAGCCTCATTTTGTTGGTAAGACGCTAGTAAATACACGTCTAGAAGGATATATTATATAAAAATAATTAATTCTAGGTAGAAAATTACAACGTGATAATTCAAAATCTAATCCAATTCATCGTAAGAACATATTCAAACATTAATCAGCAACAATTTATTCGGAAAAAAATTATTTTAAAAATACACAATTATATCAAATATTTTACAGAAATTAAGAGGAAAAAAAGGTCGCATACGATTCATCCTAAAAATCGAGTCAATAGGTCAAATCGACGAGCGGTGCGTATATACAACTGCGATTAATGTTACCGAGGAAGACAAATTCCAAATAATTAACAGTGCAATAATTGAACAGAATATATATTAATATGTGTTGCTATTGTTTCGTGCGATTGTCGCACGGGAAATCGATGTAAAAAAAAAAAGCAGACAAAGAGTCCAATATAAATTGTATTGTATACCCGCAATGGCATAATGCGGATGACCATTATTGGTGTCGTTATGTATCCGACTCGACGATAAAAATAATATAAAAATAAAAAAACCGTGCTACGTTCAATTTGTACTGTTATATATATATATATATATATAATTTGTCAAACAGAATGTGGATATATAAAAAAAATTCACAATATTATTATATAGTCGAGTATCGGTGGTCGTATTATATATTTTTTTTCTCTCCGTCTTAGGCGTGTACGGTCTCCCCGTGCGCTCTAGATTTATACCATTATTTATGTTAGCTAATATGAACATAAATCTATAAACGGAGTGATTTTTTTAAACATGCTCTCCCCGTCACCGTTTTCTCCCGTAGTAGTAGTACATTTGTTTAAATTTTGATTTTTAAATTTTTTTTAGTAAAAACCAAATTTCCAAATTTCTGATTTTTTTTTTTTGTTCAACTTGAGCAGTGTCCTGTGGTGATGCAAACTTTTATTTTTCAAATGAGAACTCACTTTTCTACTGCAAATTATTATTTGCAGTGGACATTAATCGGAAATTTTTGAAGTATCAAAATCAAAATTCTAAAGAGCAGGTTAGATATTAACGATAATAATCCGAATACACGATTGTCGATAATAATCATTAAAAATTATGGTTTTACAACAATTTGAACTATTTATAATATTAGATGTACTATCTATTTATTAACTTGGATAATTTTTACAAATTATTTCTATGAATAGATCAATAGTAATTAGTAATTACTGATATTTTAAAATCATCCAAGTTCCCATATCTAATCGACCCATTACTATAGACATATTATTATCCCTAGTGCATAAAGTCATGTAACTCAAAAACTATTCGTTCGAATTTTTATTAAAACACATCAAAGTTCTCAAGAAAAATATCTGTTGAAGAATTTAAAGTGAAAAAAGAGTGTTCCTATTTAAAAAAAAAACAGAAGTTTGTATTGTCACAGGATCATCCTCGAGTAGTAAAAGAAATCTCGAGAATTCAAAAATATGGTCTTCGAGCGATGTATTTAAAAATTTCAAAAATCAGAATTAGAATATATGCATAATTTAAGCATAAAAATAGGGCGAGCATGCTTAAAAATTCACCTTGTATATGCATCATACTATGTCTATCTTTTTCTTTTCACTTTAATACATAATATAACTCTCGAAGTCTGGTTTATTATGAAAAACAGCCGCGGAGGCGCGCAATGGCGCGTGTGTTGAACGCGTAGTAGGGTGAAAAAAATAAAATATTTGGAAAAAGCCAGTGGAAGTCTGAAGAGCAGAGTGTGGGAGAGGGGTGTGTGAAACAGGGTGTGCGGCGAAGTCGTCGAGAAATTAAAGTCGTCGCGGGGAGAAGAAAAATACGGCGGCGGACAATGAACGCCGGCGGCGGCGTCGAAGGGTTTATGCGGGGCGGCTGCGGCGTCGACGACGATTGCGTTTACACTCACCCACCACGCCAAGCGGCCCTTCCACCGATCGCCACCATCCCCTTGCACCCTCCGTCGTACGTCGACCCTGCTACGACATGCCGCGCCACGCCGGTCGGTCGCTATGGATACACGCAATGACGTCACCGGCAGTACGCCACATCAATCACGACCGGCCCCGCCGCCAGCGACAATCGCCACCCAGGGCGATGGAAGTGGCGGGTGCGGCGCGGCGAGTGGGTGGATGGGAACCGTGAGTAAAAACTGCTCATGGGATAATGTTTCCGAAAAAAATAAAATTAATTGTATATTTATTATTATACGATTCAATTCGTCGTCCGTCCGTCCAGCTCGCCCTTGTACCCCACACACCCACCCGATGACCGCCGCCGCCACTGCAGTAGTTTCTCTCGACGCCAACGCGCCAAACCCCCACCGCGCGTAACGTCTATCCAGCGGTGGCGGGGGAGTGGTTATAGGGTTTAAGGTCGATGTGACTCGGAATGATGAAATAATAATAAAAAAAAATAATTTCAATAACATTTACTGTGGTAATAATTATGACGAGTACCGAGGTGAGAGAACAATTGTTATTATTATTATGTTTTTATCGATCGTTCGCCGAAAAGTTTTTTTTCAAGCGATCGCCGTTGTTTTGATGGGAACCGTTGATGTCGCAGAATCGCGTATTATTTGCACTCGTGGCCATAATAGCTACTCGTCGGGTTGAATGCGATCGTTTAGTGTTTTCAAAAAAATATTACAAGGTACGTTCTACGTTCCACTCGTCGCATCAATAAACAATAACGAAACGTTCCGTAACGTAATAATAATATATATTATTATATTGTATTAATAAATTACATACTATTATATTGTTGTATTGGGTGTGGCCAAAATTCTATATGCACATATAAAGTTGTCGGTCGGCGAGTCGTTATACGCTGTAGAAAACGCTTTCGAAAAAATTACAAAAGGTATGTAATGAAATGCAAACTACCCCAAAAAACAATATTCTATCACCAAACTCCGTTTTGATGTATAAATAATTACAGACACTGGACCGATAGTTATTTATATTTTGTGAGAATTTAAAGTTTGGATTGAAGTATAATTCTATTACAGTTCAATGTCGTGGAGTAGAGTGCCGTAAGCGCAACTAGGGGGTAATTGGGTTGATTGGGGTTGCTTTGGGATGCTTCATCCCTGGCCCCTGTTGTAATACGTCAAAAGTAATGTGAGATAGGAAAAATATCTTTTTTATTTAAAAATAAAAACAATCGAAAAGTTGAACAAGTTGCAGTTACAATTCCAATAAGTTTTACAACACCTGAACGCAGTTTTTCAAGTATGCAATAAACTAAAAATGGATTGAGTACAAGTGTGTTAAAGCATCGGTTTGCTGACTTGTTTATTTTAAATATTGAAAGGCATGTCTCAAATATCATATGAAAAAAATCAATGAGTGGGTTATTGAAATAGGTGCACATAATTTTAACGCCTCTTAAAATTTAGGCCTAGTCGTGCTTGTGGAATAGACGTATTATTACTTAAGCGCGCAACTCGTCTTTTATTTTACTTTAAATATATTGTACTTGTACATAAAAAAAACTATAATGTTCGACATTCGTCAATGTTATAATATTAAACGTTAATAGTTTCTTGATATGAAAATATATGCCGTAGATTGTCATTAAAAAATACGAGACAAAAGAACACTCTAATGTGAAAATAAAAAGATATAAAAACAGTCCTCTCTGCTAAAATACATTATGATAGTATTCACAGTAGAATAGCGCATATAACATAATAGTATAGGTACTGTACGTACACCCACTTGGAAATAGTTGTAAAGAATACGATTTATTTTTTCTCATCGAAAACGAATCGACAGGGATTATTCTGATTCGCGCGAGCGTCCCGAGTTGAAATAATCACCCGGCGAAGCTGCGTTATGATTGGCTGATAGAAGATTGCCCCGCTGAATTATATATTATATAATATACGCTGCATTGAGCAGCCTCGCCCTGTTACATATTGCACGCATCTTCAGCAGGACTGCTGTGACGGGCTTAGATAAAACACACACACACACACACACATATCGTATAAATATTAAGCGAGCGTGTGTGCGTGTGTACAGTTTATTAAAATAAGAGAGAACGAAAAAAAAAAAATTACCATTCCGTGCCCCGGGACGTAATTATTTATAAAAATTCGTCCCGGTCAAGACGTAAGTACACACACGCGGTG
This sequence comes from Pentalonia nigronervosa, assembly GCA_014851325.1. Classification (NCBI taxonomy): domain Eukaryota; kingdom Metazoa; phylum Arthropoda; class Insecta; order Hemiptera; family Aphididae; genus Pentalonia; species Pentalonia nigronervosa. Next base: position 50,389 of record JACXSJ010001654.1, on the reverse strand, counting down.
TTCGTGTATATATTATCATCGCCGACACGCCGCGAATCTCACCGAACTGTTCAAATATTTATTGGCACCTACAACACAGTAGCTTCGCCGCCGTGACCCGTGCCGAGTGGGTTTTGATCGCACACGGGTCGTTTATAATGCTCGTGTACCCACACACCTAACTTTATAATATATTATACATCATATCGCACTGCCGAAATTATACCGAAGGAACTTGAAACACGCTAATTACTCAAAAGACACGAATTCCTCGAGAGGAATCCCAAAACGAATTTTAATTTTATTTACATGTCGAAAAATTATTTGGTTATTATGTACCTAGATAGACACCACGAGATGAAAAATACTCGAGTACAAGTGTTTGAATATTTTCAGATACTTTTTTGAGTATTGAATACTTTATTTTTTTCTCTGGTATTTGAGTAGTATTTAAATGCTTTTGTACGTTATACTCGTGTTTTATAAACTTTTATTTCTTTATTATAGAATTATTAAAATATATATGTATAAATAATATTTTTAGAATATTATGTTTACGATTTTTTGAGGGTTATTGTAAGATAATTACGAAATTAGGTGGACACTTATCACTTAGATTGTGTTACCATAACAAAAAAAAAAAGAAAAAAAAAAGAGCAGTTTTGAATAACCACACATTTTGAACATACCATGTTTTTGAAATGTAATAGCCATTTAGAGATATAAATAAAGTATTAATATTAAGAATGACAATTTTTTTTAAGTATTTGAAAATATTATAGATAAATACGGTTTACTTACTCAAATACTTTTTAAAAGTAGGTATTCTTTACAACCATGGTAGGTACAATAATGTACCAATTTCATACTTGATCATGATTACAGTGGACAATAACTCCCTCTTTTGTTGGCAAATTTAATTAGGATAATATAATAAAAACATTCGTATAGTATGGTTTTGCTTTTATCTTTTCGTCTTTCGATATTAAAATTGAAAATTTAATCGCCCAGGAAATATTATTATCGATTATAAAACAGTTATATGTATTTTTTAATAAATTCCACAAATTTCGTGTTTTTCTTTAAAGACAGTAATACATATTATAATAATGCACAGACTATAAACGTATTATATACAGTGCCCGCCTGCAATCACTCAATTTATTACAATATTCAAGCAAATGCCTTACAGGAACGATAATAATGATTTGAAGTGAAAACAGTTTTATTTTTTTTTCTTTAAACCAATTGAATAAATGGGTTTTCAATAACTTTCTTTTTACTGGAAATATTAATATCACAATGTCATAATACGAGTACACGATGATTATGACAAATTATTATAAAATAATATAATACTCGAATCGTAAAATAATTTTTGTTGTACATTTTTTTAAAATATTTTAATAGCATCGTATAAAAATGTAACATTAAAGTTACAGGTATATTTCATATCTTAATCGAATTACGTACTATTAACAAAACTTTTTGGAGTTATGAAGTATAAAAATTTTATTTACTATTCAAATAGCAAAGATAATGTTAAAACCTTAAAATATTTTAGTCATAATACGCGTTTTTAAAGTGCATGTAAATATCATGAAAAATAAGCTCATTAAATATAAATTGAGTAAGATTATAATATTAGGAGGTACCTATAATAGTGAATTTTAATTATGACGCTAAATAATTAAATTGGGGTTAAATTATTCCAAAACTTTTTAATTATACACCTGTTTTTATGCTGCTTGTGTTTTGTATTTGAAATAATTTCAATTATAATATTTCTTCTAGAGAACGCGTAGTAATCTTTTATCACATTTTTCATAAAAAATAATTATTCACCATACAATTTATACAAACTAGGACAAATAATTCATCCTACTTACTAATTATTATCTTTCAACTTGATTAAACATTCCGTTTTGTAAAAATCTTCAATTTTTTTTTTTTTTTTTGAACTGTCGAATAAAGTTATACTGTTCATATATAATTTTCATACACCTTTGTAGATTAAATAATAATACAATTTTAAAATTTGAACAAACGTTCCATAACTTTTCTTAAAAAATAAATATCAATAGTATTTTATAAATATATAAATTAGGCGTTATCGTGGGCTTTGTACAAAATGGATTTTGAAATACCGTCCATTTCAAAATCTGATGATATGTTGCCTTTTACAAATGTATAATATTATATTGAAAATAAACTCATATAATTCATAACAAAATGGAAGTGAATCAGATGTTTCGCGTTTGGCATTTTTTTTAAAATTTAGTCATATTAACTAAAAGTACATTAAAAAAGCCACATTTTAGACGAACGTAAAGCTATAATTTGGGACAGGTCGCTCGTATTTTAATAGTTGATAAACATAATTTACCAGATGCGTTAAACATACCTTGTCCTTAGAAGATTTCATGAGTGATGACTACATTTTAATTTGTAAATGTGAGAATTTTTCGGAAATAAAAATTATTTACGCGTATTTCATTGGGCGTATTAGATAATTATTCGATTGGTAGTTCATCGCTAAGTGCATGTCTATATTCTTATGTAGACACGGTTGAAATTTCAAACCTAATGCATATTTGTCATGAGTACCGAAAAGGCTCACATTTGAGTGTTAAAAATATAAATAGAAACAAACATTTTGCAGTCAATTTTATTTTATGTGGATTATCATTTACAATTTTACGTGTATCATAAACTGAATTCATCAAAACTGTACATTTATATTTAAAATTGTATCTAACTTATAACAACTAACAACGTGTGATATGTTGAAACGATTTAAATACAATGGAATTAAATTTTATTTTTTTCATGATTTGTTTGTTTATATTATTATATTATGTAGTATTAGAATATGGTTAATGCAACATTTGATCGATTTTTATTTCTATAACTTATAATAATTATGTTATACAATAAAATTAATGTTCCCACATTATATAATATTACGTGCAGCTTTCAAGTGATTTGTTATTTTTATATTAGACTATAATTTGATTAATAATCACAAACAGTAGTTTATATACATTTATTGAGTCAAAGTAACTTTTTTAATTTAAAAGCTACTTCAAGTCAGATTTAATAAAATTGCTCTCTATTGTGCTTAAAATGGGCCATCTACGGTAACTTCATACGGTCACACACACACACACACACATATATATATATATTATGTGTACATTTACAGAGGGTGTGCGCGTGTATTGCTTATGGATTGTTTCTTTTGTCTCTGTTTCCTGTCGACACAATCACAACTATTCAATTCTATTAGTCCCAATCTGTCTGAATGTGCGATTCCCGAAATGTCTCGACTGTTATCTCTCTCTATACTTTTTGTTAAATTAGCAACACATTTATATATATATATATATTTTTAGTAATAATAACGGACAGTCTTACTTTTATTTAAATCAAAATAACTGTCGGACTAAAGTTCAAACAAAAACAGATCGTATACTTAGTATAAAATAAGATTTGGACAATATCTGATTTTCGCATTCTGCATGTCCTTGGGCGACATAGAACGTCATATTATACATAATATTAAATTAAGAATAACTATCGTATCGATTATTATAAATTATTCATAATTTATATCTCGTCTAAACGAATAAACATCGATAAAGTCTAATAAAATCAACATGGGAACTATAAAAAAAAAAAATAGATACGTGATCGTCGTCCAAACATCCCAAACATTATTCGCGATAATAACCTAGCGGCGCATAAGGTTTTCGTCGTTTCCCAGAAACAGCTCTCTTAAAAGTCTGATCGTTCCCCGACAATAGAAAATATATATTTTAAACAACTTATTATTAAACGATATTTTGACGTGTAGTACTATAATAATATACTCTATGCTCGATTGTAGGCAACGAATATTTTTCATTATTATCGCCGTGAACCAATTCACTCAAGAGTCAACGAATTCGTAAAAAAGCTCGTATAAAATAGCGAGGAAATCGTCATTTAACGGACGGGAGTTCGTCTAATTTAATGGATCGATTATTTTTTGGTTTTTTATCGTCTACCCTCGGTTGTGAGCATCGGCTATATGATATATATATATATATATATATTAAAGTGAATCGTTTTCGTGTTTATATCGCCGTCCCAGAACGACGAACCTCGCAGGATTATCGCGTGCGTGTAAAACGTATAGTCGTGTGGTTAGGATGGTTATAATATAGGACGTGTTCCGGCAGGATTTACCGAGCAAAATTTCACATTTCTCTATACCGAAAACCCGGTATACGGTAAGTTTTTGTTTAGATTATTGTACCCGGGACGAGACAATAATACGACTATACTGCAAGTTCTGCCGCGGGTTGTCTTACCGCACCAAACGAACGGGGTCGCCGGCAGGTGGCGGATGGTTGTACAGCTCGAGAATGTGACGCCAGCTTTTTAATAAAACGCCGCCGCGTTACGCTCATTTTCGGTTTCCCGTGGTTAGACAAAAGTTATGATGGGATCGAGATAGACCGCGAGATACGAGACGAAATAATAATATTATATCTTATATATTATATTTTTTTATATTGATCGATATCACACTTTGGCAGCTGAGGCCTTTAGTTTCACCAAATTTGTACGTAACGTATTTGGGCTTTTTTTTTTATCAGAGCGAAATTAAAACTTCATTATTTGCGATCCTAAAGATTATACGGTTTTTGAGTTCATCGTTGTTTACAAGTTGAACGTTGTACAACTTTCGCGTCTACTGTTAAAAATAATATCCAATGTGGGGAATGGTCCGGATATGAAATATAATAAATTGTTGGATTGATTGCTAAATCGTGTGGAATAAATATTTCTACGAAACAATGTTATAACTATTACGTTAATGGGTTTTAAATTATTTCGTTTTGCGTTATTTTTTATTTGATGATATTCCATAAATTACGTTTTGTTCTGTTTAATGATATATATATATATATTATATATTTTGTGAATAATTGTTACGTTTGGTTTAGTGGTATTTAATTATTTTTGTTTACCGTTTTCCGTTTAAAATTATGTTTGAAAATTTCAATCAGTTTTTGCTATATTATCATAACGTTACCATAACGTTTGCATGCCCTGCCTGCATCAGATTACATTATTTTATTTTTTTTTTTCAAATATATTTATATAATATGTACATTGGAAGAATTTAATTGTTAAATTCGCTTATATAGCACAGTATCTTCGAGGAAGGTGATGAGGTCGCTTGATAAATTGTCTGGTTCTATATGGATTCGCAGAGGTTTGGAATCATGTCGTGTTTGGATCTCGGTAGTTCGTAGGATTTGCATTCCGTGAAAATGTGTTTTACTGTCATCGCGGTCACTCCACCCGAAATGCAGGTGGTCGGATCTTGAAATTATATTTTATACCTTACACCTGCAGTGCCGGAAAATGATAAATTTGACGAATTTGACGCTCCCATTCCCTATACAGATAGACTGCAGGCATCAATTGATTTTAATAATGACGATGATGATAATAATACCAATAGTGATTTATGTCAAAGAGGCGTCGGAAAAATAATCGTCTTCACGGATCGTTTCAATATTTTTTAATTTTAATTTTCGCATTTCAATCAACGAGAATATTTTGCTTAAAAAATCCAACTGTGTTGTTGTTAATCTAACGAGCGATTTTTTTTTTTGTTTATTCACACTGTACGCAAATATAGATACGCATTATTACGTATGCGGACTTGATCCTTTCTACCGTTTTCAGAACTTCACGGCATTTCGCAAAAAATAAAATATTATCTCATATTCTTATAATGTGAATTTGAAAGGCGTAAAATACTTTTCAGGAAACCCGACAATATTCTTTATATAATATTATATACATTCAAAACGTATATTATTACGAAGTATTATAATACGTTTAAAAGGTTTCTTATTTTTTTTTTTAAATTTATTATTACAATCAATTCGATATAATTTCCTTCGTAGTCCTTTTCAAAGAAATCACTGTCAGTGGGTGGAATATTAAAATATAACGTGAGATATTTATGGAATCATTTGTTACAAAAGATCTATAAACAAAATTAAAAAAAAAAAATACCCAGTAGGTAAAATCTCTCATAGTTTCAGATTCTATTACAGGATTATTTCGTTTTTATCCGTGTATCCACAAAAAGATATTTTCAAAAATGATAAAATACGCTTATACATTTCCTAGAACCGTATAATATATATTATAGTAGAATTATTTTTACGATCACGTAAGCAATAAATTTTGGCTTACTTATAGGGATTTTTCTTAAAGCACAGGGCATAATTTATATACGTTCATGTTAAATCTTTGGCGGTGTGCCAACAATGTAAATCTAAACAACTCCATGCGGTCCACTGGTTTGATAAAAAAAAAAAAAAAATAATAATAATAAACATTATCATTAATTTCAATTAAAACACCCAAAACAGAATTTATACTTCCTATATACTTCAATTAATATCGACAATACGCGAACACATGTGAACGTAATGTGATAATAAACCGTAATAAATAATGTATTACTGGCAACATTAAAAAATTGTGTACATTATAGTTTTAATACTGTAGCATTGTAATCAGCATATTGTTTTAAAGTAATCGATTAAAACACGGAGACTAAAAAATAGTTACTATACTTTTTTTTTTTTATCACGTGGTAAATAATTTTGTTTTTGAACGTTGATATACTACAATTCGTGTGACGCGCAATTCGTGATGAATTTTTGGCGAACTTATTATATTATCGTGCCTGATAGTAATGTTGGATGGATTGAACACGATGGCGAGTCGGAAAACGTTATCGGTCAACAGAATCGTAAAGAATACATTTGAAAAGTATTCGAGTAAGTAAGCAAAACATCATTGGAAAAAATATTTACAATAATATTTTAATACTTATTTATCCAATGTATTTGAGTAAATTCTCAAATACATTATTTATGAGAATATATCAAATAATTTTCAAATATTTAAATAAAATTGTTGTTCTTAATATTAATATTTTATTTATATCCCTAAATGGCTATTACATTTCAAAAACATGGTATGGTTATAATGTTTGTCAGTCAATGCTGTTTTTTTTTTTTATTTGTCATGGTAGCAGAACCTATGCGATAAGTGGATACCTAATTTCGTAATTATCTGAAAATAACTCTTAAAAAGTCGTAAACATATTATTACAAAAATATTGCCCATACATAGATGATATTTTAACAATTCTAAAATAAAATAATAAAAGTTAATAAAACACAAGTATAACATAATATAAAAAAATACTTAATATACATATTAGTATTCAATACCATATAAAAGTATTTAAATACTACTCAAATATCAAAATTGAATAAAGTATTTGAATACCAATATTCAAATACTCGTACTCAAACGCTTTAGACTTCTGTCGGTCGATCATTACATTATGTGGGGCACATGATGCGAAGGAGATGATCTCTCGCGAGACGTATCTGACTCGAGAAAGGCGATTATATTATTGTTGTTAATTATTAATATTAGGAAAGAACTATCATTTAAAAGGACTTTGATGGATATATACGAATTCATTTCGCCACTTTATATAGTCACTACTTTAAACGGAGAGTTCGGATGGCTGGTTACATCGCGCACACGTTGTCATCGGTCCAAGGGGTGTGATATAAAAAAAAAAAAAACCATTTGCAAAAAAGAAAAACGTATTTTTTTCTCCTTTTCGTCGACGATCCATACACAAATGCGTAGACAGAACGATAACTGGGTCAAGGAGTCGCGAGAAAAACCGCGTGACATAGTCGAGTACCTACTTATGCGATATGTATATGTTTTCATACGTGTGCGTCGTATATAATAATATGGTGATAATAATAATAATAATAATAATAATATGTAGGTATACCTACTCAGCATATAGTGTTTGTTCGGTTGGGCTGGTTTTATAATGTAATGTTTGATGTAAGTCGGGAAACGACAAGTTAGTTTTTTGCGGCGGCGAGTACCGCATACAAGACGATAAAAATAATGAAAATAATGTGGCGATTACCGCGGAAAATTACCGGTGCAAAATATCGTTTGCGCAAGTTCGACATTTTTCACCTGAAAATCGACACGACTTGTTTGCGTACAACGAAAACACAATATTATATTATATTATATAAGTGCCTACAAGATGTAACATAATTCCCTAAAGAATTAATTTTAACTTTTGTTATTTAAAGAATGTTTTTATATATTATTTATAGACGCTTGCGGTAAAAGTACAGTATAAAATTGTTGATTTTTGAATACTTCGATAAGTTGTAAAAATTCAAATAGTAGTCAATTAGTAAATCTAATTTTTAAAAAAACTTTGACAGCAAAAATGTTTATTTAAGTCAAGTAGTTTTTTTTTTTAAGTAAATTAATTTTAAACCTAATATATTTTTTCAGAATATTCTTTTTGGGAATTTTCAAACAAAATAAGTAAATCTAAAATTATTTATTATTCATAGGTATATATATTTTTTATATGTTTAACTATTGATAAATATCGGTTTTAATTTTTAATTTTATAGGTCTTTCTGTTGCACACTTTATATTTTTAAATTTTAACCTACATAAATAAATAAATTATCGGTCACAGAGCGCAGTACAAATTTTTAAATATTCTTCAATATAAAATTAAAATAATGGTTTATGTGGATTTAATGATTTAGAGTTCTACGTATTTTTAGTGGGTACAGTTTCACAGTGAACACAGCACGCGGCAAGTCGTTAGTCTAAGGCCAGTAAATAGTGCCAAAAACTCTGGTACCTACCTACGTCACATATGTGCTTAATAGAGTTTAATTTTTAGGGATTTTTGTCACGGGTAGGTAGAATGTATGTGCGCAACCGAGTTGCAGCCAAACATTTCGAATACATGCGTCTCTGACAATCGGCAAAATACGATTGAGTATAGAATTTTATCCGGAGTTGCTAAATTCATGTTTCCGAAATGTTGTAATTTATTATTTTTTACGTATTATGATTTTTCAATTATCATAATAATTGAAAAATATACCAAATTTACACAAGCGACGAGCCGCGAGCTGAGCCCAGCTTTATCGACAATGTTATGGATTCATAAATAGTTATATAGTTTCAGAGCAATAATGGTTTTATCCGTAATACTGACCATTATTAAACGTGAAGTTTTGAACATTCATCATCGGAGAAACATTAAAGTTATTAAGATAAGCAACTGTTCCAAAACTATCATAGAAATAATTCAGTTTATGGTAATTAATGTTCGACCACCTAGTCGTGTCACATAGTGTGTTAAAAAAGTTTTAGATTTTATTTTTTTACTATGGATATAAGTAATATAACAGTTATTTTATCAGAAAGAGGCAAAGAATTAGTCCCAGTGAATTTATAAAAATATAAACTAATTAGTAAACGAAAAAAAGATAATCTTTTGGAATGAAGGTTTACTAATAATAAATGTTGGGCAATATTATTCTCAGGATTTTATAAACGTTATTATGTGATTGATACTTCTGTAGAACACAAATTAATATATTTTTTGTATTATTAATTTCAAAATTACAAATGGCAACATCGCAGAGTTTTTTTTTATGATCAATCGTGTTATAGCCCTGACAATAATTACAACAGTAGATAGGTATATGAAATTTAACATTTAAAAGATTCTAAACTTATCTTTGTACAATAGCACATTTCCACGTTCATATTAGGTACGACCTGAAACGCTGAAACCCTATCGATTTAATATTAATTTTATCGGGTGAAAATTCATAAATTTAAAATCATCATCGTCTTTTTTTTTTTATTTGTTAACGCAGCCATAGAAGGGATAATCCTCAACAAGTACAACATATCCGCAGACGACTATCGGTTGATCGAGACGATTGTGCTGAAGTCAGAACCGCACAAGGCCGGACAACAGTGGAAGTTCGCCGGAGCATTTTACTTCGCCACAACAGTACTCACGACTATTGGTGCGTATATCTAACCTAGTCTACGTTATAATAATATTTGCATTTGCTCTAATGTGGGTGTATATATGTTGATTAGAATATTGGTATTATAGATCTAAACTCAGGGTATACAAAATCTAATATTGACTACCGTCGACCACTGAACTGAATATATATATAACGCGAAATGGGTCTAAAAACATGTCCCACCCACGAGCGGATCACTGGAATTAGTTCCATATGACGCACGCGCATACGTACACCAATATCTTTTATCAATATATCTTATCAATTATTGATACGAGTGATAAGCACTTACACGAAAACTGTCAGAGTACATTCATATTTAATAAGTAGTGCTCGGAAGTTATTGCACTAAAATGCGTTAAAATTTATTGCATTATTGCAGTAAAAAATATCCAAAATTGCACTTAAATATATGAAATATCTATTTTATTTACCAAAATAACTATTTTTTTAAAAAAAAATTATTAATCTTTTTATTAAGGCTGTCATATTATAAATTATGTGTTTTATTTACCAAATATTATAAAATAATTAAAATTATAAAATATTGTTTTTTACATAAAAAAAAAAAAAAAAAAAAAAATGTAATTATGTGAATAATATTTAAAAGTATCTAAAAATGTAATATAAACGAGGAAAATTAATAAAATTTCAATTATTAAAAAATACCCAAAATTTCAAAAAGCTGCATTAAAAATTTTTGAATTTTAATTCGTATTTGTATAAAATGTATTTTAAACTTGCTTAGCAATAAATTCGAACCACAGAAGAAAAGTTGCAAATGCAACAACTTCCGACCCCTATTAATAAGTATATAATTCAATTCTATATTAATCTAGTCATACTAAGCTTGTAGGGATAAACTGGGCTATGCTGCTGAGATCTGATTCCGCTGATGGAAGCAAACTAGCTGTCGCATTGAAAAAGGGGTCCTATTTATAAAGTCAACCTTTGGTGCTTGTTATTTCATTTGAAATAATTGTTGTTTATTGGAATATGTACAAGATGTGTTATTGTCAATACTTATCTTGTCATATTAATTATATATGATTATTAATATCATAGTACCGTATGATAATTGATAATGTGAATATTACAAAATAATCCAGCAAAATATATTATGTTTATATTATATGATTAAAAAAAAAAAAAACACAGTAAGGATAATTCTTTCAGAATGTACAGACTTCTATTTATAAAATATTAAATTATAACAAAAATTCCAGCTATGAGTAGTTAATAACAAATAACTAGAACATTAAAGATAAAGTTAGATATTAGATTATTAGATTATTTGATTAAATCAGACATAATACAAATATAATATTATCCCATATAGTTCTTTGTGTAGTTGTGCGTACAATCAGTGTTTACAGTTTCATAAAAATGTCAAAAATATTATTAAATAAATGTAAACGAAACGATGAATCAAGTCATGACGATGATGTAAAGGAGAAATGCTCCTTGTGGTGTAATAGTATCAGTATGTTCAACAATATAGGCAATAGGAATAAACATATGCGAAAAGCTCATGGTGTAGACAATAGAAATAGTGTTCATTTGGTAAAATGACCTTTATGTGAAAAAGTCTTTCACAAATGTATGTGAACACATTTCCAAGGAACATAATGTACAATTAATAAGAGAAACTACAGTGTTTGACTCCTTCCACGGTATTTTTATTATTTTTGTAACTCATTAGTTATTAATAAACAAATATAAAATAATAAAAAGGGGAATTTTTAAATTTTAAGCATGCTCACCACGTTTTAAACCAAAAGTGTTTGTATAAGGAAAATAAAATAAACACCATTGAAAGTAATATGACAAACTTATATACTTATTAATGTACTCAGACAAGTGCTCATCACTTGTATTAATAATTGATAAGATATACTAATAATAGTTATTGGTGCGCGCATGGACATGCATTATGTGGAACTAATTACAGTGATCCGCTCGTGTCCCGTCTCAGTAGGCTGCCATTTTGAGTCTCGTCATGGAATAAGCAATACAATTTATCTGTGTGTTATATTTATAAAAAAGTCTCAAGATACCACCATGGTTGTAGAAATACAATTATGGATACCATAGGCATGCCGCAGAACAATTATGTGATTTTACTGATTTTTCGTGGAAGATCAGTTAATAACAGTAGCGGCTTTGGATATGATGCAAGTGAGGCGGCACCTCACCTAAAATTCTGAAGTAAATAATACTCAAAATGGTATACTTTTTGGTTCGCCGATAGCACATATTTTGCTAATAATTATTAACGCGTCTATAATTTTATTCGAGAAAAAATTCCTCTTTACAAAGTTTAATAACACGAATTATCATTTTATTATATTGTTTATGATTGTCATCCCGCGTTTATTACCAAAAATAGCGATAAACCGATGAGAAACGCACGAAACAATTATTACGTAAACGAACGCCGGTAGCCAGCAGCCATGTTCCGATGACGTCAGAAAGGCGCCGTCTAAAGTCGCCTCGGAGTTTGCACTTGTGTACATAAATTACACACACACGCGCGCGTATGTACGCGAATGCACGCTACTGTTAAATAAGTAGTTAGAATTGCGCATGCGCAGTGACCATCGCGAAGCTCCGTTTTATGTCGCCTCTGTGTGCCAAATATAGACGACGCGGTATCAGTGGTTAAGCCCGCGGCCGTTACACGTTCAACATCAAAACACATTGTCACATTTATCAGTTGTTATTGTCGCAGCCGGGCCGGCGATAAGAATTAAGAAACCGTTAAAATATTTATTTATATTTATGTCTTGTTCGAATCGTCGCCCGTGTTGGTTCGTTAAATCATTTACTATGAAGTTTAAATTTTGTTGTGTGGAGAAGGGGGGGGAGGGGGGGTTAATACATAAGTCGTCTCACCAGAAAAATACCACCAAAACCGCCACTGAAATAATTCTAAACATGAAAAATCGCGGAGAAGACCATTGACACACTGGGAATGGCGGTCTCTATAGGTGTGACATTTTTTATATTAAAATCTAAACACAATTCATATTCCATGTATTTGATTCAGTGCCGCTAACGGAAAACAACATTGCTTCTATAAAGGGATTATTAAGGATTTAAACACTTTGCACTTTTTTAAGTATATCGCAGGTGGTGCACTTCGATTTCTCTCGAACGTTTTAAAAACGCTCCACACTGTGTGCCCAGATTTTTTCCCTCCACTTAATTTTTAAAACAGAAACCACACACCGCTGCAACAATACAAAACATTTCCAGAGGAAAACTTTTAACTCTTTTTATTATTTTTTTTTTTCGTGTTGATACTTTTGAACTTTGTTTAACAATAATAATACTCGAGTTTAAATTCAATGGTTTATAATTTTATACTCCTTTCTACTTATAATCACCAAACACCAGTTATGAAATATGAGTTATAATATACGCAATAAATGTTGCTATTGTAGATAAATGATTACAACAATTATTGAACAAGTTTTCGTGTTCAAATTGTATAAAACATTTTTTTTTTATTTAGTTTATAAAATTTATTAATATATTCTATGGAGCCATAGTATTACACGGCTTTTCAATTTTTCACAATTATACAATCCTGTAAAATTTATAGCATAATATTGTTAGGACAATTAGGACATTAAGTCATTAAATTACTTTTGGAGTAATGAAAAATGATGGTAGAAATTTGTTTTCGTTTCTTTTCAATGGGACAAACTATGTTAGGAAATACTTGAATAGTATTATATATTTTATTTATTAATAATATATTATATATTAATGCATTATAGCTATAAAATTTACTTGACTGTGTGGGTAAAAACGTCCTCCCGCCGAGTAGGCATTGCTCTTTCAGTTACGTATGCGTTATTAATATGTCATTACTTGTTTTTCTCTTAAAATGTCTTCCTTGTGTCTGACCTAATTTATAAAACTCAGGTTACCATTGTTGAATACTATAGTAGTAGGTATATACTACTATACTACTATACTATGTATGAGTACTATTCGTATAATAATACACGAGAACTTATAAATAATATTCAAACTTTGTTCGTTTTATCGTCGCACACAATATCAATGTAAAGATTTTTTTTATGATATCCTATTAATTTGAGTCGGTAAAAATAATGACGATTCAACGCTCGGGCTGAACTCGTGAATTTTGGTAGCTAAATGATTCCAAAAATGTGGCCTGTAAATGTATCAAGATATGTGTGTTTTCTGTAACAATTTATTTAAAAAAAAAAAGAATAATAATATAAAACTCTGCAGAATAAAAATATCAAATTATTTTACATATAATAATTACAATTATTAAAATCGAATAAAGATAAAAAACAAAAAAAAAAACTAATAACCATTTTAAAATATGACAAACTCTATAAACACAATAATTATGTAAAAAAAAATATCGGTAAATCCATACTGATTACTGACTTAATCATAAATAGTCTTCATTGTAGATAAATATTTACCATTGTAGGTAGCCGTCTGAAGAAAAAAAAGTTAGAAACAAGAGTGTTATAGCGTTATTACTTATTAATTATTAGTTAATAATTAATATACTACAGTAGATATCTACCGTTTATATTTGTGTAATATTTATTTCATTCCCGTAATATTGTATAATTATATCTAATATCAAAATAATACAATTGTTTACTATATCAAAGGTAAATTTACATTTTTATAAATTAACGAAAAGAAAATTAATTATTAAGAACACGCGTGAGTCTGCTACGTTAATCTATTGATAAAATATTTTAACATTTTTAAAAATAAACAGTTTTTTTAAAAAAAATAAATTAAAAACGTTTCATATTGATTGATTATTATCACACTTTTGGTATACTTTATACTATTATAAAATATACTCAATATTAAACTATTGATTGCTCCCAACGTCGATCCTATTAAAAATATTATGATATATTCAATGTTGATGTATTAATATTGACTCTCTCCGAATGTCGATGTTCTAGAATAACGTTTACGTCCAATTTTAATCGATCGAAGAATAATGAGTTATTATATATTCATTAATTTTATCTCATTTGTTGAAAAACTTTTAACGGTAATAGCTACAATAATATAAATAACTTCAGATAATATTATTATTGTTTTTTTATTTATTTATTTATTTATTTTTTTTTTTTTGATATTCCCTATAAAGTTTTAGAATTACGATGCCACCGGTGAAACTAACATAAAAAGTACCAAGCGTTAAACTCGATCGAAACTAATTCATTAGGAGATTGTCCAGGAATACTCCTAACTTTCATAATTAATAATACCACACTATATTATACTGGCATTAGATACAATAATTGGCTTTCTGTCATCTGCTTTAGTTTGAGACAGGAATTTTACAACAACCCGAAAGTCATCTATATAAGAAAATAAGTGCACGATATCGCAGCGTATAAATGCCCTACTCCTAAAGGTTCAAACACTAAAACATCCTCGTCTAACGTAATTTTTTTTTCGGCTTAAATATTTAATATACCAGAGTGCCTCCTCCTACCCTATATAATTCCGTATTGATATACTGAAATATTGTACGAAATTATAAATCACAGAGGTCGATAATTTTGAGATTTCCCTGCTCTAGGCTTTTGTGTTCAAATCCGGGAGTTTTCCGAGATTTTTATCCGTTAGATTATTTATACATATAAATGAGAGTGTCTTGAGTGACTGATTTATAATCAATGTAGAGCCGAACCTATTAGAGCTATCGATTTGAAATTTTGATGGTAGATTAGTATAATAATTTCACCGTGTACTAAGAAAGGATTTTCCTAAATTCGCATTTGAAAGAGGTGCTCACACAAGGGTTTTGTGATTCACTATCTAATTCAAAAATTATTTTTGTTTATTAATGGTTGCCATTGGTTAAAACTTACAGGTTATAATAGAAAACATAGTAGATAAAATTTATAAAAATTAGTATTTTATTTTGTATATAAAATATAATTGCCATTGGGTAATCGGGCAGTTGTGGTAAACGTATGCATCAAATCGTTGGATATACATTGTCATTTATTTTACGAACAAAATATGATTGCCATTAAACATCTATATATATATATTTATATTTATATAAATAAATTAATGTTTGTCTGTGTGTCCTTTATGTAGCACTCCTACACTATTCATCTGATCGCTATGAAACTTTTGGAAGTTTTTGAGTACACTCCCGCGAAGGTTTTGGTATATAACATCTTATCCTACGTACATATCATACGCTAAAAATTCTGGGAAAACTGAAAGTGTTATTTTTGATGGGATATATATGTATAATCTCTGTTTATTAATAGGATTGTCAATGGTCACATATTTTATAACTATTATAATTAGTAGGGATATGGCATATACATATTTTTACAAATAAATTTATAAAAAAAAAAAAATAAATCTTTGGCATAGGTGCGATGTTTTTCATATGCCTAGTATTCCGATTTCACTTATTTACGCACCTCGCAGGGTCCTCAATACACCGCAGGTGGGTTGTCTACCTGTTAATATACTGCTCACATATTTTCCACTATCCGACGCAGTCGGATTGCCTACTTAGCCAATTTAGTTACATGTAAATCACTTGAGGTTATTCTTAACTTTATCTTTGGCTCGGGAAATGCCGGGCGGGACAACTGGTACTATATATACGGACAGTGTTTTAGGAGAATTTTGACGGTTTTTACGCCGAAATCACATATTTTGAATATTCCTGCAAAATGTCTATACCAGCTACCATGTCACGGGTGTACTCTGTTCGCTGTTATCATTGATCGCTCCATCTCTTTTACACGTCCACAGGTTACGGGCACTCGACGCCGAACACGAAATCCGGCAAGTTGTTCACCATGTTCTACGCGATGGTGGGCATACCGCTGGGCCTGGTCATGTTCCAGAGCATCGGCGAGCAGCTGAACAAATTCTCGTCCGTGGTGATCAGACAGGCGAAGCGGGCGCTTGGCTGCAAGCGCACCGAAGCCACCGAGATCAATCTCATATTCGTCGTGTCCTTTTTGTCGAGCCTGACGATCGCGGGCGGCGCGACGGCGTTCTCCACGTACGAGGGCTGGACGTACTTTGACTCGGTCTACTATTGTTTCGTCACGCTCACCACCATCGGGTAACTATTGTAATGTAACACTCGTCTAGAAATATGTATATCGAGTAGAACACAACGAATATAAATGTTTATCGATGACGACGACGACAATAACAATAATGACAATCTAGTGATGGATATCAAGGCGGGGGGGGGGTATTTGGTGGATCGCCTCTCCTTGGGATTTTTGTCACCACTACACGTATTTTATTACAATATTACCTACAACTCGATACTTAAGCATTTATATTCTATTATTTTATACCTATATAATCTCCAAATCGATACTCTGATTGAGTTGAAGACTTGAAGCCGAAATAAGAGAAGTCAAACGGTCAACAGTTAATTGATGCAGTGTTATTTATAAACCTTCGTAATTTTTCGCATGTGTACAATAATAATTGTAACATTTTTTAGAAATGAAAATCAACAAAATTTGTATATTTTTCATGCTAATTACAGTAATAAATGTCAAAAAAAAAAAAAATAATAAAGGGAGGGATTGAACCTTTTCAAATTTAAAATTCGCTCCCCCCTACCACTCAGATCTAGGATATATCCACCACTGTGACATCCTATACTGTGTTAATATACATAGTTTTAAATAAACTATGTATATTAACACTATTAAATATAGCATGATGGTGATAATGGAAATTATAATAACGATTTGTTACTTACCTATCTAACCTACCTACCTAAATCGGATAATTTAATTGGGCGGGGGGGAGATCAGTGGCACAACTTAAGTTCAAATCTTGGGTATGCTACAATTATTAAATGCTCATATAGCCATGGGAGGGGTGCTCCCCCACGTAACATTACGCATTACCAATATTAGTTTATACTTTTATTTTATTCACAATGACATATTAGGAAAAAAAATTAACACATTTTATTTTAAATTATTGTAATTTATAATATTAAAGTGTTAACATAATTTTCTACCGACGGTAGCAAATGTGTTCAGCATATTATCCTGAACAATTTCATTTGCTAGATCTCTCTCAATGTTCATATCACTTAAATAAGTTACTTCTCAGCCAATTTTTTTATTATCTCACGAAGAAAAAAAGTTCGTTTACTTGTCGTATAACTGACAAGGATGGTTAATGCATATTGTATTAATTTATACAAGTTAGGAAATACTTCTTGATTTAATTTTTTTTTATCATCATCTGTACAGTTTTTTTAAAAGAAATTCTTATAAACATTTCTGCTTTTAAGAGCCTTTTTGTTACTAGAAATCATAGAATATTACAAAATATGTCTAAAATTTAAAATTATAAAAAGGTATTAAGGCAAAATAAATAAACTGATAATAAATTATTAAAAAATAAAATTACATTGTTCAAACTATAAATATCTGGAATTTCGACGACTTAGAACTAGGGGCTTAAAGTCGAGTCGGGGATTATTTAGTACCCCAAGCACCCCCTTATTTGCGCCACTGCCCCCTATGACGTTTTCTCGTTGTCTGTAGCGCACCTTCCTCACTTGTTTACGATCAATAATGAACAAATAAATATTATCATCATTCCACTATTATTTTAGTGCATGATTTTATTACTATCGTTATCGTTTATTGGCCGACCGTAATTACCTAAGTCACTGTAACCACTTCGATAGTGCATTATCTTTGAGTAAAAATACGCGTCATTCGCAAAACCGATTTTTATACAAAATCAACATTTAATATATATTAAATCAATGCACGATACAAATAAATATAATATATTGCTGACAAAGTGAAAACAGATATTATGATTGTTTTTTTTATTATAATATATTTTTTTATTGTTATTTTAAATATAATAACGTAACGGCTTGAGCTTAATAATTCGACCCGACCTTCGTATAATAATAATTTACCGGCATGGTCTCAACTTATAACCATATCTGTTTTCCACCTAGGTACTTATATATAGATACTATTTCAATAATTTACACATTTTACACAAACAATTATGAAATATTATCATATTTCACATAATTGTTGATTAAAAACAAAAAAAATTGTGTCAATTAAATGTTATTTATTTAGCGATTATTGCTCGCTGTGACGTATTATGAAACTAAATATTATAATATATATTATGTATGTCATGATAATACTATGGCAACGATCATTATGATTGTTATGGTTATTTTTATGATAAAATTTTTATTAAATTACTACAATATCCATCTCGCCAATAAACGTTTAAATAGCTTGAACAATAAAATAATGTTTTACAACTGTGAATTTTTTTGCATTTAAATTTGTACCGCATAATATTTTTGTTGAAATTCAAACAAAACTTTAATAATAGTTAATCGGTATTATACAATATAACATGTTTTGATAATTTTTTTAGTCTGTTCATTAATACTATTTTGGGGTAGAGGAGTGCTCCAAAATTTCAATTTTTAAACAATATATACAGCCTCTTCAGATGCTAAGTATGATATATACATTATAAGAAGTAAAATATTAACTCATGTAGATTGGATTTTGGCACGAATGATTTCTATTTTCAAGTGGTAATTTTTACAGTAGTTTTCAAACAATTAAAAAAAAAAATCAGTTGTTAATTTTAACGTTGATTAATACGTAATGTGATTATTCAAAAATGTTACAATTTTTGGGCCCAAAATTGAATTTTTTTTAACATTAAAATGAAAAATTTATCGTTTAAAAAAATTTGATTAATAAATTTCGGAAATCGATTCATAATAAGTTGTTTCCGTAATTTCTGTAGAGTACGCATGCATTATACCGAAATTTGACTCTACCATTTTTATATATTTAAGTGGTAAATATATTATTGGATTAAGTTGGAATTTAATTTAATTTTTAGTACTATATATTATTACTTATCATATTATTTTGTACTCTATCTCTATCTTCCTATAAGCAGCAGAAGCACTTTACATATTATATTCAATATAATATTTTATCATTCATACCTATATAATTATTTTTACCTCGAGGTAATTTAAAATTTAATTTAAATACATTTTTATACAAAAAATATATAAATTTTATATAAATACATACATTTTAGTTTTTTAGTTTATTTATTATGACATTTTTATATGAACGATGACGTATTTAATGTCGTTTATATAACAATTAATTAAAATAAGTGGTCGTCATATTGGATACAATAATATGTACGTCAATTTCTTGATGTAGGTATAAATAGAAGTCATACACGTTTCTAACGGTAATTTTTAAAAAATGTCGATAACATTATCAATTGATCAACAGCCCACTTAATGCTGATTTTTATCCTTGAAGATGTCTTTATTTATTTTATTTTTATGCCTATCAACCACCTAACAATATCTCAAAATAGTATATCTTCACTACGTAAAATAAAAATATTATTATAATATACTGAAATCAGAATAAAATTAAAAATTAATGTTATAATACACATGCATGTATTTAAAATATTGTATAATATAATTTCATTTGTGTTACAGATTATGGTAATATGATTAATTAACGATTAACTGTTCGGTAAAACAATTTGCGTGTTTATTGTATGATAAGTAGATGTTAATTATATAGTATTTATGTAGGTACACATTTCTGTACAAAATAAATTTATTATATATATTTGGATATCGTTGCATTGCCTATAAATAATAAAAAAATTTTTTTTTTTTTAATTAGTATTAATACATAATATATTATTAAGTAACATTTTTTTTTCTAAATAATAATATAATGTGCGTTATAAATGATATGTATTATAAAATATTATCATATTTAGGGTATTTACTGTATCTGGAGTGTTAGACAATTGCTTATTAAAATATTAATGAACCTTCTAGAAAAACCTTATATATATATATATATATATTATTACCATTGATGTAATACAAATTAAATATAATCATTAATAATGTTAAAAATAAATCGGATACATAGACCAGATATCGCTTAGTAATATTCCTAATATCTCCGTCACTTGTCAGTATAGTGTGTTATGATATTAAATTTAAAAACAATGTAATAAATCAATGCATTCGAAAATCGGTTTTGGAAAACAATTTTGGATATTGCTTTAAAAAGCGCTTACAGTCGTAATTTCTTAAAAACCACACATTTTCTTGA
The DNA here is from genome assembly GCA_014851325.1 of Pentalonia nigronervosa. NCBI lineage: Eukaryota > Metazoa > Arthropoda > Insecta > Hemiptera > Aphididae > Pentalonia > Pentalonia nigronervosa. The sequence continues at coordinate 29,199 of JACXSJ010001654.1, read as the reverse complement.
ATTATTTCAAAATTTTACGACGGGATCAGTAGTTTTTCTTTGCAAAAAAAGTATCTATTGATAAAATTTAAAAATTACCTTTTCAAAGTACCATCTAGACTCGATTTTCAAACTACAGAGGTGATACTTTAAAAACTTTTTGAATACTACTTTTAGTTTAAAAAGTTTTTACAGAGAAAAAATGTTAAAAGCATATGTTTTACAAATACTTTTATTGCTCTACCTAGAATTTAAATCCTCATCGAGTTCTAAAAGTATTAATATTACAACAACATTTAAAAGTAAAGTTATCCATAATAAACCATCAATAAAAAACTACTTCTTACTATTCAATAATTATTAATTTTTGTGTTTATAATATTATGTATACATTGTAATTATTTTACTATAAATTGCACTTGATTTATATAGTTCTATTTTTTATCATTGTATCACGTTTATTATTTTAAAACTTTTTCGGAGATAAAAATATGTATTTATTCATATTTTCTGTGGTGAAAAAAATATAGTGTTCTTTTGGTGGAAAAGAGAATCTAATATTATTATCTAGTCTGGTGGAAAAAGGATAAGGTTTATTCTGTCAAAAATAAGAGCGTTCTTCAATGTTTGTCACAAAATAAATAAAATAAACAGTAGAATTTTGTACATAAAAAAAAATATGCTCATTTTATAGTTTATTTTGTTCAATGAACAATATATAGTATAAAACATATAAGCATCATATTGTTATTTACAAAAGGTCATAATAAACATATAACTACCTATATGGATATTGATTATTATTATGTTATCGAAAATATTTGTTCAAACTAATTAACATTTTTATGAAGTAAAATAAAAAATACCTAGTACCTATATAAATATTATAACAATATCTTATTTTTTACATTTCTTTTCAACAAAATCGGTTTTACTATAGCTTGTTGAATGTAGTTATGTACATGTAAGGACCTGTAGCTAATGTATTATTTATAAAGTTTAAAAAATAAGTCTCTATAATATGATTTTTGCTTTAAACTATATTTACGGCATTGGAAAATAAAAATATTTACAGCTTAAAGAATTTAGCCTTTCATCAGAAGTGCCTGATCTTAAATAATACTTGATCCTTTTTAAGACGAACGAGACCTCTTTTACTGCAGAAAGTTAGAAATAGAGCAGTTTATTAACGCAATTTCTACACATGGATACAAATCTTGATAATTATTTTTAATGATCAGAGAGTACATTTTAAGTATAGCGTTAGGTAAATCATCACTCGGTATCGTTAACCACAATAATAATTATTAAATTATTGTTATTTTTTTATCAGTTTCCAAAATTGACTACCCCTAAAATGGCGGGGTAGCAATTGTTACCCTTTGCTACCCTGCGATGACGCCTATATGGTCGTACAATAGTTGTATTCAGATTTATTATAATTTTGGAATTTTTGCAGGTTCGGTGACATGGTGGCCCTGCAGAAGAACAACACATTGAACGACAAACTCGAGTACGTGGCGTTCACGTTGATATTTATTCTGTTCGGGCTGGCAGTCGTGGCAGCGTCGCTCGACCTATTGGTGCTCAGGTTTGTCACGATGAACACCGAGGACGAAAGACGGGACGAGGCCGAGGCTTTACAAGTAACATTAAACGATAATTTATTTAATAAACGTGACAACGATAGATGTCGTATACTATTATATGATATTGCGGTCAATTGGAGGAGTCCTGGGGAATTTTTCGCGTAATTTTGATTAAATCCACTAAGAAAAATCCTATAAACACATCTTATTTACGAAAAAAAAGAAGAAGATTGAAACGTGAAAACAAGTGTTGTCTGACATAAAAAAAAACATCATCGGGCCCATTCGGAAAAGTCCGCAATAGTCTGCATATCGGATTCGAGATTTATTTAATCTAATTCTCGTACCGGCGGTGGTACGCGAACGATATATATATATATATATAGGGGTAGGTATGACGGGATGGACGATGAGTGGAACGTTTCGAGTTTGTGCCAAACAAATATAATATAATATAGCGTAGACGACGCGTGCCCCGTAGCAGAGTGTACAATACATATATTATGTTTAAATATAATAAAATTATTTACATACGGATAGATTTCCGTTTTGTTTTTATCCGATTTCGTTGTTTACGCGCATGTTCGTATATATTCGTTTCGAATACCTCGGGAATGGCTGCAGGTAAAACAAATACTGTTGGGGGAAAAAAACACACACACACTCAATGGAAAATAAAATCTGCATATACCAGACATGCGGTATCTGCCATAAAATATCCATCATATAAATATACACATCGAGAAGGGGTGGAAAAATCCGGAAAAAACCACAACGCAGTGGGACTGTCATCCGACAAGGAGTGTTCGAGGCGGCACTTACGGTTAGAGGTACAGATTGAGTTGTGATATGTGTCATTATTTTTCTGCGTATATTAACAATAATGCATGACGTACGTATACCGTGGTTATGGTCTATCGTAGTCGATAACACCGCGACACGGTATAAAACATACCTATTGTATAATATAAATATATCATTAATTCGGGATCTTATAGCACTTAAAAGTACCAAAATATAAGCTAAAAAATGACCTAAAAAATCGTAAATAAGAGTTATTAACATATCCTAAAAATATGAAAAATAGCAAAAAGAACAATTTTTTTTTTCGTTAAACAATAATTTAAAAGAAATATAGTAAAAATAAAAAAAAAACTTGACTTGTGTCGAGTACAATGGATTAGAAGTCATGATTGTATTTTGTTCGATGGGTCAATATGGTGAGCTACCCAAAAATATATTGTAATATGAAACGAAAATGTGGGTATTTTTTCTTATGGATTCACATAAATGATAAATTTTTTCTACTATTTTTCATTTAATATAAACGATATTTATGTAAATACAAAATAAATCATTGTATTATGTATATTAGCAAACAATAGCACTAAAACTTGAAGAATAACACTAAAATACTTCAAATATGCAAATAATGTCGGTATAAATTTTCATATTTGGAGTGCCTTGTGCACAAAACAAATTTGTAACTCAATCTGCTATTTTTATTTGTATCCTATAATAATTAGCAAATGCTATAATATTATGATATTATAATATTATTACTGTACAAAAACGTTCCATCGACTTCGATGCAAGTGACTTTTTGGACGAATTTCGATCAAGTATCTTGTCGATCTTTAAAAGCGCACCTCGAGATATAATTGTGAAGGGAGAAGGGAATATACGATATGACGCATAATGTATTATATACTGTAATACTATTTCAGAATGTTCAAATTTACCACAATAAGTATTCAAATTACAATCAAGTAAAATTTTAAGAACTCGTAATGATTAAAACAATGGTAAATCTATAGTAGTTATCGGTATACCTGCGCGAAAAACTTAATAATGAATGAATAAATGATCGTATTTATTTTCGTCCAAAATTAACCTTTTGGTTTTCACCCAAACTCGAAAAGTTGGTTTTGGTTTTTGCCCATATATTATTCATCAAAAACGAAAAAAAAACACATTTTGGTTATCACTGTATTTTTATTATTGAAAATATTATTTACATTTTTAGTTGACAAGCGTTAATATCATTATATACCTACTCAAGCGTAACACATAATATACACCTAAACAAAATAACAATAAAATATTATTTGTCAACCTTATTACTCAGTACATAAATACAATGCAATTAAAATTTAATAAATATATTTAAAAAAAGTCATAGAAATGTATACTAATAATATATTATATAATATTTTTAATACACACATAATATATTATTTATCAAAGTTATGACACAAAGCAAACTAATCAAAAAAAAAATATTTCGCGAGCTGACTTGAATTTATTGTATTGTGTTACTTCTTATTACTTCAATATTATATATTTTTTTTTGAAATGTTCAAAACATTTGTACTTTATGTATAATATACTGTTACTAATTTTAACATAAATTTCGGTTTGAGCTTTATTGAGAAGAATATCCAACCACGGAATGATGGAAGGTGATTTTGTTTCTATTTAAGCCGAATGAATTTCGTTGTTTCACATGACTCGTATCATACTCGCAACAGTGGTGACCAAATTTTTTTTTCGTTCGCGCTGAATATATAATATTTGTATAGGCTTAAACCAAATCATTCTTTTTTGAGTTTGGGCAAAAGTAAGGGCTATCTGGGCCTAAAACCAAAAGGCTGATTTTAAAATAATGCATTTTTATGGATAACGGATTAATAATCGATTTGAACAGGTATTGTACACCTAAAAATATATTTTCAAGTTGTCTAACGAATTGTTGTTGTGAGGAAAATGTTAAATTGCATACAATAGTCAATTAAGTTACAATAAACAGCATGTATTATATGTCATATATTTATCAACAATTCGTCAAATACATTCGAAAAATTAATTTTTCCAAATAAATGAACAATTAATAGTTATTTATTGAACAGTTATTAATTCGCGAATAACTTTTTAAAGTATTTTTTTTTTATATATAGATAATAATATTATATACCCAAGCTCTACATTTAAGGTCTTGTACACTTTTTTTTTTTTGTAAAATGTTCTAGTTTTGAATTTAATTTAACAAAAAGCAGTTAAAAAATAAGGACCCCCTAGTGTATATATAATATAACACATATACGTACGATATACATATTTTATAGTGTATATACTATTACGTTTATACGGTCGGTGGAAAAAGTTTAATAACAATATATAACAGCCCGGCCGTTGTTGCTCCTGCTCCCACTCTTAATCCTGATCCTGTCGCTGATTCTTTATATTATGTGCATAGTGGTCGACATCTCGGAATATCACTTGACGTGACGCTCTCGTAGTTCCATCATATATATATATATATATATATATATATATCATATTTGCATATATAATTCACACACCCAGAAGAAGAACGACGCAACTCAAAATTTGACCAATTTGAGTTGAGTTCATATTCTAAAAATTCGCATTTTACCGATTGAATATGGCTAACTAAATTCGTATTCGTATTTGTTTAAGACGTAGTTAAGATGACGTTTCACACTTTTAAATTTAATAAATTATTTTTAGCGAAGTTCAGCTTAAATACAGCTGCATTGCGTAATTGTTATGTATGTTTGTTATCTTATTTGTTCCACGGTGACGACGTCCTCGTTGTTCTTGTGTTTATCACACGCGCACACACATATACATATTATTATATCAGAGCTTGCAAACGTTGTAATGAAATATAATGTTATTATGGAAAAAAAAAGATTGAAATTTATAAACGTAATAAAAACGACAAACGGTTAACAAAAATAATTAAATGCAAAATAAATTATGCTTAATTAAACAGAACGATTAACAAAATGTATAATATATCATTTAACAAAACATAACGCAAAATGAAATAGTTTAAAATCCATTTGCTTAAAACTGGTTTCGTAGAAACATTTGTTCCATACGATTTAGTAATTAATTCAACAATTTATTATATTTCGTATCTGAGCCATTCCCCGCATTAGATACTATTTTTAACGATAAACACAAAAATTGTACGCTTAAATTCTGAATAACGATAAACGCAAAAATTGTATAGGATTTTATTCCTAATTTACGATCAACTCAAAAATTGTATTGCGCCTGGATTGTTAATAACGTAAAACGAAATTTTGATTTCGAATGCAAGCCCTGTATTGTATTATGATGTGAATAAAATATACGCTCGCACGAGCCTTCAAACACTTTCGAATACTTTTTTTTTTTCCAGAAATATCGTTTTTAATTTTAAAACGTGGACGCCCACTCGCCTTCCGTTTATTTTATAATATTGTACGGTATATTGTGTATAATACGTAGATGCATTCACATGGGCGGGAATGGGTGTGTGTGTGTGTGTTTGCGTATAATATTATACATGCACTGCAAATTGTGTGCATCTACGAACAATGTTATTACGAGACGAGCCAGTGATGATAATACTATTATAGATTGCGTGTTACTCCGCAATCCATTTACCGTGTTCCGTTATTATTATGATTATTTTAAAATGTCTCGGCAGCAGTGGGTACCCCTACACTACTGCTTGTGCGACGTTAATACAAAACGAATTCGTTAAAAATATATATTATATGTGTTTTATGAGTGTAATTTTTAAGAAAATATTCAGAGGCAACTTTATACGCCTATTACGACGCAACACTGCAACGGCATATTTTATATTATTTTTATGCAAATATCATTTTATGTTATGTATACGGGCAATTATTATATTTTGATTGAAAATCAAAGTTTTTCTTGCGCTGCAGTGTCACATTGTTATTGCACTGTGCGAGATGCCGTGAAATTTAACTTTCAAACAACTTTTCTCCGTCGTTATTCGTTCGTTGTGCCTCGCGGAGGATTGAAATGATATAATTAAAAAAAATTGTGCGGGTTCAAATATCGTCGTCGTCGTCGATGACTTGAAAAAAATACGTACAATGCTGACAGTAATAAAATATTAGATAAAAAAAGAAAAACTTTAAACACACACACACACACACACACATCTGAGTCATCTGGGGTATCGAAGTGTCTTAAAACACGTGATTATAATGATAAATGCCGTAAATTAAATTATTATTAAAAGTTTTATCGAACAATAATATTTTAGCAGTTTCATTCATATACTGCAGTTGTTCTCAAAATGTTTTTTCGTGTTACCTTTAGCCACTAGTATCCAACACTGTATCACCCTAACATCAAAATATATTAAACGATTTGAACTATACGTTTTAAAAAAAAAAAGTACACTGAAAAATAATAATTATATACATTATTTGAATTGCAGGATTCAATAGACATTGATACTTTAAAGTGACAAATTAAAAAAAAAAAAATAGGAATATTGATAAATAATAATGATTTACATATATAAAATTAATAAGAAATTTGACCGTGGTAATTTTTACAAATTTGGGAAATTCTAGGATTGATGGTGAAAAGAGCTAGTCTCATATCATCATCTAGAGTTGTTTTTACGAGTCCTTGGTGTTTTTTGTTTTAATATTTGTGTGTACTAAATCAATAAATAATTCTCTTATTTTTATTTTTTTTTCTGTGGATATCACCCCTTTGTAGGCATGCACTTGCCCTAAATTTTTTTCTCTAAATCTTCTCCAGCTAATAGGTTAAATTGATTAAAAAAAATATATGGTAAACAATTATTTTTATCGTCACTTTTTTCTAAACTTTTTTTTTTTGGTTTAAATTAAATTTTAGTTTAGTTTACTTGGTTAAACTTTACTTCAATAACCTTACAAATTATTTCCTTGAAGCTAACCTTTCGAGCTGTTTCTTGTGTTCGATTGAAAATAGTGCCAGATTGGATGCGTTGTCTAAATCGACTGGAAAGTTTTTGAAAATAGGTTTATTATTTGTAAAATTTTACGTTGAAAAACTTAAGTTCAAACTAAGTTAATTTTCAATTTGTTTTTTAATCCCTACAGCTTCATTTCACTCTTTTAACTTTTATATAATAATAAATAAATATCACCGATGTCGACGAGCTAACACTGCGAACAGATTAAATAATCTTTAAAATATAAGAGTGTATCATTTATTATTAGGGTTAGAAATGTAATGCACTGAAAAAAACCGAAAAATTGCCTTAAAAATTTAAAATAACGCACACATAAAATGACACTATTTTTTTATTTTAAACAAATTTTGAACCAAAATAATTTTTTAATTAAATTTAGTAAAAATATTTGCAGTACTACTAGAATTTTACAAAAAAATGCAAAATAAAAACTTCATATTATTCAAAAATACATGAGACATGTTTAAAACGAGCATCGCGTATCTAGTTTAAGAAAATAATGCAAAGTTCATTGAATTCTTCCCAGCCCCAATGGCACTATTCTAAATAGTAAATTAATTTTTTTATAATGCAATTTAATTTTACAAAAAAATAATTTTTTTTAAGATTATCCAATTTTTAAATTTTGCACGAATAGTGACTTTTTTTGAGAGGTTAATGACATTTTTTGACGGGCCTCTAGTCATGGGATTGCGGCTCATTGCCCGTCGTGCTATTCTATCATACGCCACTGCGTATACGCTAATGACATTATTGAAAATTAACAGACGACTAAAACTAATAATGCAGTAAAATTGATTAGTAGTCACGTGTCGGGCCATTACAATACAATAATACATTGACACTAATACAACGTTGATTCAAGTTCGGTTCGTATGAATCGTGACTTCCGCCGTCGCCGTTGTCGTCATAATACTATTATATTCGCAACATTTTTTATCATAATACATACTATTATATTATTAAATACGTCATAGTGGTGTGTACACACGCGAGTAGTATGATATATAACTGGGCGCCTATACGGGTGTAAAATAACGATTGAACGTACTATATGTTATAATTAATTACATTCCGACCATTAAACTAATTAAGAAATTGCAGGATTCTCGTGCGAAATAATAAATAAATTGCGATAGAACGCGCCATGGCCCGCGTATATGCTAATCTCGTTAACGTCGATACTCCATAATATAATACAATAGGTGCAGCTGTTAAACAATAATGACATTTAACACGAGCACCCGGATCTCGGGTTTTATAATATTATTATTATTATTATTATTATTATTATTATTATTATACAGTATTGTGTACCACCCACTATCGAGCCAACTCCAGGCCCACGGGCGTCGGCGGTGAAAATTATCAATTCCCGATGAAAAATTGTACAAACGTAAATTCCACCCAACGAAAGAAAAAATTGTAAATTTCGCCCAGTATATTTTGGGTATACGTTTTCTACATAGTAGAAATTGCGCCCAACAGAGACATTATTTTTATGATAGCCGTTTAGTAATGGCCAAAGAACACCACTTGGAGTCGATGACTACAACACAACTGTCTTCCAAAAATAATTTTTAGGCTCGGTAAAAAAAAATAAAATTCTTTTTTAAATTAAACAATATTATGAATGGGTATATAAAGTCGTTAAACAATTTTTCGTTACGTTAATTATGTATAGAGTGATTGATTTTATAAGATACTTTCATATATTAAAAGCATATAGTAATGTGACATAATTTTCACATATTATGCAGCCCTTAAGTCGCTAATATCGATACAATATCATAATAATTAAAGCGATAAACGTTTGACTTTTGCACCAATAAATGTACAACTGTTTGTATAATATAATAGATATAGATGAATTCGAAGTCGTTTAGATCCATATGCCTCTTTTGTGTGTTTGAATTGAGTAGATAGAAAACATAAGATAGAAAATTACCGATTGCGCTTAAAACGACCTTTTTATATACCGATTATTGCATTCGGTCATTTAAATTTTTACCAGCAACTATTTATATGTTTATATTATTATTATAGCACACATAATTATTGTTTCTAAACGACAACATTACAATATTACATCTAATGATTATTTTTATTATTATTTAAAATTATTTTTTATTCTTCTTATTATTAATACTACATATTAAAAATAAAACAGTGTAATCAGGCTCACGCGTTTTTAATGAGACATCTCACCCAACCTCTACACGATGTCTCCTAGTTAACGGGACTCGACTCGGTCAACCTAAAATATATTGGTCAGACTCCACTCCGATAATCCAAAAATATCGGTGTGACTCAATTCAATATCACCGATTTTTTTTTTCATCCGTTTGAGAAATCAAAAAAATGCCGGGCCAATTTATTATGCATAGAAATGTATACCGGAAAAATCAATACTATTTTTATTACATGTTCTTTGCGGGCTCAATTATTCTCTATCGCTGTTGAACAACTATTATTCATTATGGCGCGAACCTAAAATGTAAAAATCTATGTGCGGTCAGCCAGATGACAATATTAAAAAACCGTATAGAACCGTGCACGTTAAATCGAAAGCGGTTGCCTCTACTGTTATTTTATTATTATTATTATTATTATTATTGACGGGTGTTGTACATGTCGCGAAATTCGATTTTCGATCGGCGGGGGGGGGGATGAGGGTGACCGCGCAGATCGTCGAAACGCCGCTGACAAATAATTCGAACAAAAGGTTAGATACAAATTACACATTTCAAACGCACACATGTTTATATTATTATATATGCACACACTCGGAAGTTTCTCGTTTTAATTACAAAAAAATAAAAAAAAATGTACAGAAAAAATATGTATATATACACGCGTATAATATTATTATGCGAGTAAAAAAGATAAAAAAAAAAAAACGCTCCACGAGCGGACGAGCGTGACACCACGAAAAGGGGTTTCTGTTTAATGTGTACGTGCGATATTATTACATTCACTTGACTGGTTTTAGTACCACGTGCGCGGTTTTTTGATATTTTATTTGTCGACAAAAATCTGTCCGGGCAATTTCGCCGTTTTAACTGCACGAATCTATAATTATCTGAAACGCGTTTCTCGAGTGCGTACTAAACAGTGTTAAAACCAGATGACAAAAAAATCATCTAAATAAAAATAACTACACTTATAATATTCTGTAGACCGTGTTAATGTTACTTACAAGATACGCATAGAGGCAAAGCGAATAAAGTTCAGAAATTTTCGGACAATTCTCTTTTGGGTATGCCTAATATATTTATATTCATCTTAGCCAGTGACACAGGTCGTGTTTGAAAAAAAAAAAATAATTTAAAATAATATCCTACAGTTTAATTTACAATTTACATTCGGCAACAGATAGTGTATTTTGTATAATAAACATTTTTAACCTCAGATTTTGTTTGAAACATGATACTCACCTTCGGCTTAGATGAACTGGATAAGTTATACTATGACATGCACACTGTAAAATATGTCGTGTAATTTTCAAAGCAAAAATATTTTTGCATAAGGCATTAAAATAAATTATTATTAATTAGTAAAATAAACAACTATAAAAATGTACTCACGCAATTTGTGTTGACGTATGATGTGAGCACAAAAGAAGTGCAAAAGAAAATGAAATCATAAAAATCGTACGCCTGGCATTCAAAATAAATAAAACTTACGAAATATATTATCAGTACCATCAATTATTGCTTTCGATGTAAAGAGGTCACATACTTATAAGGGTATTTACGGCTATAAATATAATCGAACTAAATAAAAATAATCACAGAAATGTTTATATATACGGTGCCGTTAGATACACATTATCGTTTTATACATACATAACAATTAACAATATGGTGTAACATAATATCAATTTCCAAATTACTACCTTATAATAATATAAATAATATTCTGTACACGAAATATTTTTTCGTGTCGATATATTTTGTGAGAAAACTTTTTTTTTGTGCTTAACCGAGGGCCCGGGGAAGGTGCGGGGCCCTAGGCAACTGCCTAGTCTTCCTAGGCCGAAGTTTGACTCTGTATGCACAAATACATCAGTGAAACACGACGATCAGTTGATAGGTAATATCAAATAACTTTTGTTACATTAATGTGTTGAAAATTTTATATTTTAAACGTAACTATTCAATATTGAAAACTTGATTTTTAGAGGTTAGTAATTTGATGTCATAAAGTCGATAAGAATATTTTAAACGTATAACATAGATACGTGTGGTCATCGCGTACCTATCTAAATTATTACTCTTGATCTGTAAAGTTACGATATTCTAAACTGTTAGAGCCATACTTGATGCACAGTCCACGAGTTAAGTCTGTGGGTGCTGGCTGAGAAATATCGAGTATAATGTCATAACTTATAATCATAATGCATACATTATAAGATTTAATATATGATTTCAATATTTGGAGAAAAACAAACGAGAAGAGAAAAATGGAAAGCTTATTTGATTTTTGAGAAAACCGCATTTAAATGGTGTTGATTTCTACATATTAAGTTACACCATTATATATTATAGGTACCTATCATAGACGTCACCTTAATGACATGGGGGATGTTACTTTGTCAATATTAGTGCATGCATAAATATTTTTCAGGAGACGAGGGGACCAAATAGGTTTACATCATTATTATAAAATTTTTTTATCAATCAGTATCATCTATAATATTAGACTAATATTAATTAGATTAATTATTTTAGTATATTATTATAATTTAATTAATTTTATAGTACAGTGAATTTAATAGGCACCTAAAAAAAATAAAAATATCACACTTTGTTTTATACTTATATTATCATTATTAATTATAAAATAATATATAATATAGAACAAGAAGACGAGTACTTACATGTGTCGATTGTTAATATTAATATTTTATTTGCGGTTATTTTATCGTATCGTATCGTATTGATATTAAAATTAAGGTACTACCTGTTAGATATAATAACCCCACACACATTACTTGTGACTCGTCCACATCATCGTATAATTCATTATCATAAATAATGCATAATACAAAATATATTGTGCATTATTTGGTATATAATACCAACACGTAGGTCAGTGAAGCATGAACAATGATTGTTATGGATTGAACAATTTATTTAAATTGTCAGACATTAATACTTCTAAATCTAGATCTAAAAAGCATTTTCACTTATCCACCCAAAACAATTGATTATTAAATTAATTTTCTTGAAAATCCTTTCCAGTTCCAAATATGTAATAATAAAAAATTGGAAAGTTGATAACCGCTCTGCTGTACAGTAAGAATCGAATGTACCTCGTAGTTGATTCTCAATAGACGACGTGTTAAATTTGATTTCAATGATAAATCATTATAAACGATGAGAAACGATTCTCGGTGAAGACAGTCTAACATTTTGGTAAAAAATAGGTTACCATACAATTATTTTAAAAACAATATTATAATTTTAACAAATGTTCGTATTTTATTTTTAATTTTTCTCGATTATTTTAAAGATACTGAGTTTTCCATTTTGACTTCCTAAAAGTACCAATTAGATCCAATTTGCTACAAGAAACCTCCATCAAAGTTAATGATGAGCGCATTTTTTTTTACTAGAAATAGTATCTTTAGACACAAAAAAAAATTATACATCATTGTAAAATCAATACATTAATTGCACCGCTCAGAATTTGAAAATAACGTTCCTCAAAATATAGTTATACAATTCATATAATTTTTGTTTGTATTTTACAATACCTAATTTATAAAGTATTGTTAATAGTATCAATTATTTTATCACTAGATGATTGTTTATCTATATACATTCATACCAAATAAAGTTTGAGAAAAAATTGTGTACAAGACATATGAAAATGCAAATAATAAATGTAAAATTCCAGACGATTTTTCGATTTTATAATGTATCAATATATTATGAACACTCTTTATTATACATTAAATAGAGCGTAATAAATAACACTGACCTGGAATAAACTAGTAAAATATCTTGTCTTAATTCCTCGGATAATATTATTTGTAATAGAGAATACTGGATAATAAATGTGGTAGTGGGTACTATACCGTCTACTGCTATTTCAGCGCTGGTAAGTCTGGTTTATGTAACAGCATACTGTGATTAATAACTAAAAACGATATCTAAATCAAATTTATGTTTGGCAGTTAATGGTCTCAAAATGATAACAGTACTGCAGCAGTGCAACTGAAGTATAATATATACCGAATAACTTAATAATCTTGACAACCTTTACAACGTCATGAATATCTTTGCATGATTATTTTCAACGGCCGGTCAAGGGAAACAATAGCATAGATTCGACTGAACGGATTCCGTAAATAAATTCACTTTTTCCCTCCTGAAATAATATTTATATTCATTCTTTATAGCCGAATAAAACGTTCTCAAAACCGTTTTGAACACAGATACACCACAATAATGTTATGATAAGACTGGTTTACTTTTTATTCGTTTTAATGTCGAGCATTGTATTATATTTTATTGTAAATACCTATATGGATTTTTTTTTTTTAATTCCATATTCGTTTAATTATTCTGACTGCACGTTGTCGTCATACCTTATACCACCTGACCTATATATGACATTATAGACTTTAAGTATGAGCCTGAGGGTTAAACGACCAAAATGTAGAATCTGTATTATATGCTCAGAGCTTGCATTTGAAAAAAAAAAATGTTTTGCGTTATTTACAATCTAAACGTTTCAAAATTTTTGCGTTATTCATTATTCAGAAGTAAAACGTTATACACATTTTGCGTTTTTCGTTATTTAAAAGTAAAACCTTTACAACATATTCGCGTTCATCATGGTATCGTTAAAAATAATATCTAATGCGAGGAATAGCCCGGGTACTGAATATAACAAATTCTCGGATTGTTCATTAAGATAAAAATTAATCTCGCGGAATAAATATTTCTACGAAACCAATACAATAGCTTTTAAGTAAATGTGTTTCAAATTATTTCGTTTTGTGTTGTTTTCCATTTATTTATTTTTTGTTGACGGTTTTCCGTTTTAATTACGTTTAAAAATTTCAATCGGTTTTTTGTCATGCATAACGTTACTATAACGTTTGTAAGCCCTTCATTTAATACTGTAATATACTGAATAATACAATAGTATACCACGGCAGAATTACAAACGCAAATTGGGTTACGCGTTCAGTAAACCGTTGGTCACCCGTACAATTCTACTTACTAGGCGAATAATTGATAATTCTTGGCTTATAGTTGAATAACTGCTATGCGTTTTTTTGAAGAAGAGTCAGTTGACCAATTAGAGTTAATTGCTAACGTTTCATTTCATCATCTACTTTTTACACTGAGCGCGTTTTCCCAACATGATGTACATAACCGTATAATTGGATGTGTAAGAGTTTAACTAAACTGAATGAAAATAACTAAATCAGCGTTTCTCAAAATGTTTAGGATCGCGACCCAAATTTTCTTCGGAAAATTTTTTACGACCCACATGGTTTTATAGAATAAAAATGAAGTTCTAAAAATTAAAAGTTAACAATAGAAATCTTACGATAACGGTGCATGGACAATATTCGTCGATCGAACAAACACGAATATAGGAATGGTATGACGGTTTTCGGGATTCGTAATAATTTACGATTTAAGTTCATTCAGTTTAAAAGTAAAAATATCTCGTGATCCACCAAAAGCCACGACCTATAGTTTGAGAAACACTGAACTAAATTATTGAAAATTATGATTCAGTTTAGATGTTTGTGTCTTCAATGTCCAGTGACCATCGTTTGTAATTCAAAATATTAACTTTTATAAAAAAAAAAAGATAGCAATTATCATTTAGTTTAAATATTCGTTAGTTTCATTTTTAGTGCAAACTAATTTTTTTAATCTCACGAGTTCCAATACATTTTGTTGTACTAATGAAATAATATGTCTGAATTACATCTATAAAGTTATATTAATATATTACGATCTGAAAAAGTGTATTTATGTATTACGTATACTGTATACTTCAATACTTGTTAATAAGTATTGTCCTATTTCGCATAAATTATGTATTTAGTATTTATTTTTAGTTATTTAACAAAGTTTTGGATTTTGTGAGACTTCTCACAAAACCTCCACGCGGTATCTCCGAGTTAACGGGACTCAACTCGGATAACCTAATAAATATTGGTTGGACTCAACTCCGATAATTCAAAAATATTGATAAAACTCAATTCAATATTTGCAACTCGATTTAATATCACAGAATTTACTTTATCCATTTGAGAAATAAAAAAATGCCGGACTAATTTACTATACATAGAAATTTATATCAGAAAAATCGAGAGCGCAATACTATTTTTATTATTTGTGATCGCAATTGATGACAATCGCCGTTGAAAAATTATTATTCATTATAGTGCGATTTTAAAATATAAAAAATTCATCAATAAAGTTGTATTAATATATTACGATCTAGAATTTATGTGTATTTATGTATACGTATACTTCAATACTTGTGAATAAGTATTACCTTATTTTGCATAAATTATGTATTTAGTATTTATTTTTAGTTATTTAACAACGTATGGACGTATATAATATTATAATGTAATAAATTGAAAAAAAATAAATATTTTATTCGCGTTACATAATCATAATAATTTAAACGTTAACAAATCGCTTTAAACATTATCAAATATATTTGAATAATAATTCTAACCGGGAAACAATCCTGGAACCAATTTAAAACCAATTTGAAACCACTGGCACATAATAATTTTATATACCGCTACCGAGTATCGGACATGTCTTCCGAACACTAAGGACACGTATTGATATCATATATTATTATTTTTTTATTGTTATAATTTTTTAAGATGAGCGGTGAATAGACCGAAGTTTTTTGCGGTAGGAATAGCTTTTGAAATAATGAGTGACCGTGTATCGCGTGTATAACGGCAGCGTATTATTGATTTCTGTTTCACGAAAATCGTATCACAGTCGACCCCGCCGAAACGGGATTCCTCCCAAACATTTTATTTCTCAGCAGACAAAAATCGAGCACTGCCAGGTTATTTATCAGCTATTCTCCGCGTTTTCGGATTCGGAGCAAGCGGACGTGTCCCGATTCACGGGACACCCGTGAATGGGCGATATTATTAAAATTAATACTATACACACGCATATGAGTGTGTGACATGAACATGGATGAGTGATATACACAGGATGGACCAAACATGCTCAGCCCCTTTTATTCCCTAATATAGTGCATGTTTTATTCGAAATCTGATATACAGAATTTTTAAATTTTTATTTTCGAGATTTTTGTACTACTTAAGGAAGGAGTGTCCTGTGGAGATACAAACACTTCTGTTTTTCAAACGAGAACCCCCCTCCCCTTTTTTACTGTAAATTTTTTAGCGGATAAATTTTCTGAAAATGTTGGTGTACCTAATTCAAAATTCGAAAGAATAGTTTTCAAGTTATTTAACTTTGTGTATTAAAGATAACAGGTCCACAAAAATAAGTTTGAAAGGTTTTAGCGATTATGATAATTTGGATAATTTTAGTAATTAATATTATCCATCAACATTAATAATCTTTTAAAATGGTTCCAAGTATAATAAATACTAGATTCGATATTACATATATTTTATATTTTTGTAAAACTATTTTTAAGGACTATTATCCTTAGTATAAATATTTTAATAATTAAAATACTACCTACTTATTCAAAATTTGAATTGAGTACCTACATTAACGTTTTCGAAACAAATATCCGCTTAAAAATTTTAAATAAAAAAGGAGAGGTTCTCATTTGAAAAAATAAAGTTTGTATTACTAAAGAACACTTTTTTTTAAGTAACACAAAAAAATCGAAGAATTTGAAAAAATGTGCTTTGAGTATATTTAAAAAAATTAAAAACCAGAGTTTGAAAAAAATGTATTATTAAAGCTAAAAATGGGGGTGAGCATGCTTGGCGAATCACTCTGTATACTTATATATATTATAGAATTTGCCTATGTGTAATGTACCAAGCACCCATTTAACTATATTATGTGTCTTATACAGAGTGATTATGTTATTTTGAACTGGTTGACAATATCTTAGGAAATTTTCAGGTTGTGTGATGATTTATTATAGACTTGCGTAAAAACGTGATATTTAAAGCCCCGAACGGTAGGTATGTTTAAAGAATTTTTATAATATTGAACCGTGGAAAGATTGAATTTTCTAAATGATTGATATGCATATTATGGTGACCATGAGAATTTTTCATCAAACGAAATATCTATAGATATAGAATATTGTTATATTGTGTTACCGTTTTAATCGGGTATGCGTTTCAGAGTGAAAATTATGCATTGAGATTTTTCACAAGAGAATGTAAACCCTGCAGATGTTTGAACACTTTTGTGAGATTATTAATGATATGCTGTAATTGAGTTTGGACTGTTATATGTCTTAGCTACTACGTTGCTAAAGTTGAAGTCATCAGTGTGTAAAGAAGATTGAATAGACGAAGCGATGTTCTTGGTTATGCTAATATATTACTTAAGTGACTATTATATATATTTCGTTTTTTAAATTTAAACATATTTTTTGTATAATAATTATATAATTTCTTTTATGTTATAATACTCGTAATACTCTAGAAGTAAATTACAAATAATGGCTTAAATGAGTCGTATAACTTTATTTATTAACGAATGCGCTAAATATGTTATGTGTGTATCGATTCGGATCGATAAATGAAGATCTTTTAAAATTAAATTTAAAATACGCTGTTCAATGCTTGTGGCAATAAGAGATAAAGTAACTGAAATTGTTTAGCCCTGCGAGAGTAGGGTTTATCTGCGGCAAAGGTTTTGATAAAGACTAGTCGTATGCTTTTAATACATCAATACCATCGACTTATTGCTCCAAGAAATGTATTTAGTGGAAAAATGATTTCATATATCTTATAACCAGTTCTATGTGTCATAATTTTTGTAAAACCCACATTGTTTAAGAGAAAAGTAATACGTTTCATTTTGGAACCATGTTAGACGTAAATGGAAAATGTTTTCCGTTAGTTTACATTGGTAATGTATTCAAGAGTGAGGTAGGGCTGTATATTTGGTGAAATTCTTCAGAGAAGAGTTATATACAAGTATATTTATAAGTATAATTATAGACAAGTCAAAGGTATCTGAGAATATTTGTTGTTTTTCAAGAAATCTGGAATATAATATTTGTTGTTGGAGTTTTATTCAAAAAATTCGCAGAGTACTTTTGTCCGCCGTAGATGAATTAGTGATTATAACGATGGGGTAAGTGAATGGTAAATGTTGTTTCTTTTTTTCGTTTTTGTTATGAACTAATTTTGTTTCACATCATCAACTTTAGCTCCGATATTGGATGTAAAGTTTCGCAAAGATGCGATTTATCCATTTTTGACTGGTATGGTTATTTTGTTTTGACAGGTAGTTTGTATTTGGAACGTTCTGTATCTATGTGATTAATCTTATCATTTATATTATAACCGTGACTGTTTGCATTATAAGTTTTAATTTTGAAGGTGTTGAAAGTATCATCTGAATATTGTACGGACGTAGGTAAGTCATTATAATCTCATTATCTACCGTGGAGACGGCGGAACCAGTATTGGAAATTCTAACGTTGTGTCGATCATTAATTTTTTTTTAACGAGTTTATTGATGAGTCTTTGTGATACTTAAAACTGGTGGGCGTGTTACCCATTATTTTAAATATTATGAAAAATGTATAAATAAATAATTGGAGGTGAAATATATAGAGAAGACAAAACAACAGGTATTCAAATTAACAGACACGTCTTGTAGATAGTATTACAGTATAAATATATTATGCTATTCATTGAAAACTGCGAGGGGTGCGATGAAATAAACATGTTACTCGGTCGAGGTTCTGCATGTAACTGTTATGTGCAGAGCTTGAAACATAATAATGTTATATATGAAAAAAAAAACTATTGAAATTTGTAAACATAATTTAAACGGAAAACGGTAAACAAAGATAATTAAATACCACTAAGTAAAAGTTAACGATTAACAAAACATATAATATGTCATTAAACCAAAAATAATGCAAACCGAAATAATTTAAAATCTATTTACTTATAAAAGTAATAATATTGGTTGCATAAAAATATTTATTCCACGCGATTTGTTTTTTATCTTTGTAATCAATCCAATAATTTATTATATTCCGTATCTAGGCCATTCCCCGCATTAGATATTATTTTTAAAGATAAACGATAAACGCAAAAGTTGTATAATATTTTAATTTTAAATAACGATAAACGAAAAAGTTGTACAATATTTAAATTCTGAATAACGATAAACACAAAAACTGAGTGACGTTTAGATTGTAAATAACGTAAAAATTAGTTTTTTTTTCAAAATGCATGTCATGGTTATTGCTTATGTGCATAGATTCCAAGATTTAAAAAAACCATTTGTTGCTCTAATTGGAAATACTCCTCTCCTCATTAATAAATAGTGTGTAAAGACTCTAGTCATTCATTCTTAACAACGGGGAAATGGCCATACTTACATTTGCAGCACCGCCACCATAACTCATAACACTGACCACCGTAGTCTGTTATTGATAAGTAGTTTAAATTGAGTTAAAACATCAGAAATCAAGGTAAACAGTCAAAGAATTAGTGAATCTTGTAAAAAAAAAACCCTAAAATCAGTTCAGAAAGTCTAAATTACCATAGACTATACAAAAATATACTGATACTTTCTGCTCTATACATGCATTGTTTGCTATTTGGTCTATAATAATATTATCCATCAATTTATTAATTTTTTTCGTTAAATAAAAGACATTTTTGAATTAATTTTTTTTTCTCAAGAAAATTATTTAATGTGAATCAAAATTAATCAAAATTTAATCCCAAATTTCAATGGGTGCTCGAGCCCCGGGTACCCACGGTCTACATGGCGTCTACGATTATGTGTATGTTATATAATATTATACATTGGGGAGGTGCGCTTATGCGATTAATATAATGAAACTAAAAATAGATCTCGCGACTCTGCTGAGAAAGACACTTGCGCCGTTCGTGCAGTACAACTCTGCAAAGCAATGCAATATATATATTTTTTTTTTTTTTTTTTTATAAAAATATTTTTTTATTTTTAAGCGAATATATACAATCTGTATAGACAATACAATAAGTAATAATAATAACAAGTGTACAGGACTTGACGGCTTGAGTGAAGGGGGCGTCCAGTAACGCTACTTCAATTGCAATATATTATAATGATAATAACGATAAGAATATTACATAACGGTCGCGGGTACCTACATGGGATACTTCATAATAATAATATTATAGGCAGGTAGCATATTATTATGATTTTATGACTTTGTCGCGTTTTCGTATACATCTATACATTATAAAGGTACAGTGTACCTCGCTTACTCGAACGCAATAATTACAATAACAATGATAATAATAATAATAGCAATAATGTAATATTATAATATTGAGCGTCGACGGGGCAAACGCTGTAAATAAGTCTTTGTTAACGCGATGATATCTATAATACATGTTTTATTATAAATTATGATATAGGTAGGTAGACAGAGGTACCCATACTAATGCACTAACAGCTCGTGTAATTCGAAAAAGCAATTGTGCGACAATGTGGACTTGTGTCTGCGGATTATGGCTACATAATAATAATAATAATATAATATTTTACTACTGCGTACACGCGAATGCGACGAGTATAATATTATACGTGTAATAAAGTAATTATTATATTATAAGTCATAATATAAGCTTAGTCGCTTAGGTATAACGTAGGTAATATTATTTCGATGGTTAAGAAGCCAAAAGTTGCATGTCACAAATACTGAGTCTTACAGGAGAACAGTGTTTTAATATTTTCAATTATTTTAAATCTAACCATAATGTATGCGGTAGTTTTTTTGTTTTCAGCGTTACAATTAACGATTTATTTATAAAATATTCTATAGATTACATAAACGACTACTTTAAGGTCTTAAACATTTTTTCGACATAATTTTAATGTATCTTTAAATTTAAACAGGACTTGTTGTAAATGGCTGTAATAATATATTTGTACAGGGGACGTACAATGTTTGGATGGACGTATTAATAATTGTTAATTCAATAGGAATTCAAATTAATTGACTGAGTTGTTTTAGAGTTTTAGACAAAAGTAACAAGTCCGGACTTGCTATATTTATCCGCTTAATATTTAGATCACGATAAAATATTTATAATAAGTCTCATTTAGGACTTGTCATAATTGTGCACTAAAAAAACCTATCTTGTGCTAAAAACATAAAAATTAAAGTGTTGAAAAAGCATATTTTAATTATGATATTGACTTATAATAGTTATAATGTTTTGAGAAAAATTGAACCTACAACTATTGGTCTCTAACTATCGATATACAAAACCAAAGTCGATAATACCGACGTTTTCATATCGTACTGGTTATAAGTAAAAAAAAAAATGAATCTCATTCCATAGACGAGCAATTTTCTTTTTTACTAATAAGTTATAGGGTTCTCAATTTAAAATTTTTTCAATTAAAATATTTCAAAATTAAAAATTTCATTTTTCTTCAAATATTTAATACAATTATGAAAATTATTATTTTTCTTTTGAACGTAGTCGATTGTGGACGATTAGAAATAATTATTGATTACACCCAGAAATCTTCGATAACGAATGATTTATATCACCCAAGGTTTACAAATTAGGAACAACTATGTAAATGGTTATGATTGGTAAGCTATATTATCCATAATCACTTATCAGTTGAGGTTCCTTATTGGCTATTTTATATTAATTATTTATTAGTTATTATTATAATTCCATACAATAATAAGCAACTTTTAAAAAATATGCTCTCTTGCTAATGTTATTATGACTATACATTTTTCAATACAATAACACACAATTCATTTTTACTTATCACACGAACGAGTAAATATTTCATGTAATTTTAAAACCCTACTAGCGCAAGCATAATAATATGTAATAATATTGTGCACCTACGTAAATTTTATAATCATATAACGATATGATTGAACGATCGAGTTACGCCATTTCGAGTGCATACATGTACTCTATATAATATTATTTCGTGTGTGCATATTATTCACTTTAATAGTACAGACACACGAGATGACGAAGCACCGGTAGCATTGTCAAAAACTTACTAGATGAGTGACGATCGCCAGACTTAACCAGACCTCATGTTGTTGCTCTGCTCGTTGTCAGATGTCCCGCCCGATAAAACACGATAACGAGATGTGGATACGGCGATAACAAAGCGGATGTGTGTGAGAGATGACGTCGTAAAATACGACGACAGTGTCGAGTTGTTCATTTTAATAAGTAATACAGTCTGTCTCGTGAAAACACAAAGTCATATTGAAGGGGGACGAGGAAAACGGACGGATTTTATTTGACTAAGTCGAATTTTTCGAATCTTCGAATTACATACGAAAAAAAAAAAAAATAGAGAACATTATTCACGCGTAATAATAATAATATACATAAACTTTTAGACGGATACTGGAGTGGATTGGATTACATTTTGAAGGCAATCGTTACGTTATAAAAATGGTGATTTCGATCGGAGATTCGCGTAGTTCGCGTATTATAGTAGTACATAATAATATTATAGTGTAAACCTTCAAAATGTAGATAGTCTCTATAGTAATATTATTTTCTAAATCACCTTGAAATACATTTTGTTCAAAATGGGTTTGCCATAGTTTCCATTATTTAGTTCATTTTCAGCGAACTATTGAGATTAACTGAAAAAAAAAATACTGGAAAACTACGAAAATACCGCCCATATCAAATTTCCGTTCAACGCATATAGGACCTGTCCAGCATGGAAGTTTTGGAGCAATCGTTATATTATACACTACATACCGCGGTATAACTTATAAGCATTTTAAGTAATATAATATACGAAAATAAAACGCTCGTTGCAGAGTGCTGCAGACTAATTCGATTCCGATAGCGCGGCGATAATATAGATAAATTAATGAATAGACCAAACTATTTGTCGAGTGTCCTTCCAACTTCGACATAACGAGTGATAACTAAAAATGCATTTAACCAGAATGTCTTGGCGAATTGAAAATATTACGAGTACCGTCGAGTAGCCGAATGGTCGAACTTAAATTTAACGTAATACAAATATTGACTGCAGACTGCAGAGGTATAAACAATGATAACAAAAACCAGCGATAATCTAAAATTTTAAACCTACATAAATATCCATTAATCCAGGTTAATAGAAATAAATGTTTTCCGGTGCATGGTTTGGTCAACGGGAGCGTATAGCTATAAACATTTTTCGGAGGGTAGGCCTAAAAAATAACTAATAATCATAGTTTTATAGGACATTTTGGCAAGTGAATTTTTTTTCTGGCCGTAAGCCATTTTGGCAAACAATGTTCTAGCAAAGACGGTAAAACATGTAAGTTTAAAAAAAACATGTTTCACGCACTACCAATATAGTTTGATAGCCTTAAATCTAATAGCCTCGTGTCAATAGGAACGTATTTTTTAAAACGTGATGCATTTTTTTAGACGATTTATATATTGTAATTTGTCATCATGTGCAGTTTTTGTCTAAAGATGTAAAACATAAAAATCGAGACATGAAAAAATGTCCAGCATTTAATCCACGTACTAAATGGTCTTAACAATTATCAAGGTCATCCTATATGCTATGTGAAATACAAAAACAAATATTTTATGACCAGATCCAAAAAATTATTTACTTTATTTAGCATTTTAATTGAAATAACAGGTATAGTTATACGTATTGTTGTCATCAATGCTAGATATTACTCAACTAAAACGCGTTTCGGCGTGTACATTTTCCGCTTTTATATAAGTAATATTATGCGACGTCAGTGTTCGTTTTGTTTTCATACATTTTTGATTCGCAATTGTAGCGAACTATTTCACGAAATGTTAAAAATCGCAATTAATTTAACAGATTTTTTTTATTTTCGTTATTGATATTATTTTGTGACGCAACATCTGTTGACTGCAGTTATAGCAATCATCATCATCGATACACTATGTATTGTTACCGTAGATCACGTAAACGCAGTCGGGACGTACGAAGTCGAGATTTATTTCACGTCAGCGTTTAAAACAAAACAATTAATGCGACAAATTTCGTAATAAATAAAAATTGCGCTGGGTAGGCCCCGGATGGTCGCAATAATATAATAACACAATAACGCCAAATCCGTCTGACAGTGCCAGTTTTTGTAGTAGTTGTGTATCGACGAATTGGCAGTAAATTTCATCTCCGTCTGAAATAATAATAATAATATCGTCTTTGGCGTGGTAACGATATCGTACGATATAACCACCTAATGTGGTATATCCGTGATATAACGATTAACAAACATCAGACTTGGCAGTATTCCGGCTACATTTAGAACGCTCTGTTTCCCAAAAGTATTTAATGCTGTGTTCTGCTGAATACTTTAATACCTAGGTACTATTGTATAGAATTAAAATAATCGTTTTATATTTTATATAATTTAATATTTATTGCTATCTATGTTGTAGACAAATCATAAAATACAACAGTTATATAGTATACAAACACAGTTTGTTTTTACACTGGCTATGATAACAAATTTTTCCTAAGACACGTATCATTATTTTAATGCATAAAAAATATTTTAGATTACTGTAAGCAGGCCTTGCATTTAAATAAACGATTTCGTTTTACGTTATTTACATTCTAAACGTTTTACAATTTTCGCATTTATAGTTATTTAGAGTTTAAACGTTATACAGCTTTCGCGTTTATCGTTAAATAGATTTTAAAATTTTTCGTTTGATGATTATACATTTTATTTAATGATATATCGTATATTATTTTATTAATCGTTGTGTTTTATCTTGTGGTATTTAATTATTTTTGTTTACTGTTTTTCGTTTTCCGTTTTAATTGTATTTACAAACTTCAATCGTTATCTGTCATAATATATAACGTTTACAAGTCCTAAAATTTGCAAGTGTACTTTATACGGAATATTATTTTTCACAAGCGTTCCAAATAAATTTTTTTCAAAGTATTTTCCCCTCGAGTCTGAACCGAATACTCGTTTAAAACATAATCCATACGACAAAACGATAAAATAATATTTACACTCGTCGCAATAATTACGCTACTGTATTATTTATCATTCGATTCAGAACACGACAGACTTGCTACTCGTTGCAGCTGTACACAGTGTTAGGTCGTACATTATAATATACTGAGCGT
Source organism: Pentalonia nigronervosa (assembly GCA_014851325.1). NCBI lineage: Eukaryota > Metazoa > Arthropoda > Insecta > Hemiptera > Aphididae > Pentalonia > Pentalonia nigronervosa. The sequence continues at coordinate 3,484 of JACXSJ010001654.1, read as the reverse complement.
GTATACATGACGTGATGTGCGCATTATGTTATACATCACTCGGCGTACTCGCGGACAAAAGCGCCGTCGTTTCGAGACGTGATTTTGACGGGCCCGAGTCGCGTATTAATCGGTAAAGGACGAAAACAGAAGCTCCGACGATGTAAGCCCCAGTCGCGCGCGATACAGCCGTCGAGATTTCCTCGTCAAACCCCGTTTTTCATATTATTATTATTATTATTATTACGAAACGCGACCCTTCGTCCGGCACACGCGGACACAAATCATCTCTGCGGTGAACGAAAATACGAGTAACGCACACGCAAGTGAAAATACAATTATACAGGACGATACTCGCGTTTATCGTCACGGCGCAGGCACGTCATTCGTCGTGATATTATATAGTAATAATAATAACTCAAGTACACAAAACAAAATACTGATCAGTGATAACGGCTGGGGCTATGATTTATGGGCGAAAATTGTTTATTGTTTTCCATGCTATAATTACATATGTTATCGTTTTAAACTGCTAGAAATGAACGAATGACGCGATTGGAACGTAAAATAGATAATATTATTTTAAGTCGATTAAAACTTCTTTCCACGTCACACAGTATATATATATATATATATATATTACTGGAGTGTTTTTTAAATGACGCCGAGATTTGTCCCGGAATTAAAGTAATATAATATCAATAACTTCAGTTTCATATTCGCCATTTATTAAAATTCGAACTTTCAAAAGTGATTTAAATCCTCTGTTCCTCTTGAAGATAATTCAACAAATAAAACAATAACCACAGTCGTTCAATAAATAAATCTGTTTTAATAGATCCTTAAAAGTTCTAAATATGTAATTTTATACATTTTTCCTAAATATACAAAAAATATACAAAAAACAACTTTTCTAGAATAAGCTAAAGCGTGGACTTTAACTGACAACTGATTAATTAATTTTCTCTGAAGGAAATAAACTGTCTAAAAAATAAATAAATAATAATATTTCTGTTGTGTTTCCTCCTATAGTAGATATTTTGCTCGGTTCACTCTGTATATATTATGTTTTACTTGGACCCTAATTTATAATATATATATTCAGTATATGTATGCGTTTGCGTGTATATGTGTATCATAATATATTATCATTGTAAAATATATTATTGTCGTCGTCGTCATCGTCGTAGTCTAGTGCACTCGCAAAAATCACCGCGGGTGGGACGCGCGATTCCGCCGCCACGTGACCGGATTATTGTTTATAATAATATACAGGATGGTTAGCAGCGACATTATCGAGTTTTATATATTTTTGGCATTTTTATGGCCCTTCGGTCCCATTTATTATATTGTATATTATGCCATACGCGCAGATTATAATAGTATACATATCAGTTCCACGTTTCCACAACACTTTGTTCTAGTGTTTCTTGAGTAGCAAACAAATGTGTTCATAAAGTTTGAAGTGTTCAACAATATAATATAGTTTCTTAAAAATAATCTTAGCTTATACGGACCGAGTGTGGTATTAAGGAAAGTGCGTTAGGTATTTTAAATTATATACACGACAATACTGATGATAATAAGTATCAGTGGCTTAAAACATAAGAAAAATAATAATATCCAAAGTACTGAACTTTTTTCTGGTGACGCACATACACTTATTAACTCTGATTTTTACTAATTTGAATAAGTCATTTTTTTTTTTTTTTTTTTTTTTTTTTTAATAACAACCTACATTTTAAATTTCACAATTGGAGGTAAAATAATATTTTAAAATTGTTCATTTTAACGTTGGATGTTGAAAAAAATGTATTATAGTTATTTTATAAAAACATTTAAAGTTTGAATGATCAGCGAAGGTATAACTGAACTACAACTTTTGCGGAGTACCTATTTCCATTTTACTCCATTCGACTAAACTTTAAATGTTTATTAGTTAAAAAAAACTATTTACTCCAACTGTTATAAACATACTTTAAACGATATTATACAATATAAAAATACAAAAATTTACTTGAAAAATGAGTGTGTCCCCGTGACAGATTATGGACATTCTAGACATTCACACTGTAAAATATAGTATTATAACTAATGTACGCATAATATAATGGCACATACATTTTAACTGTATTATAATAAATTTAAAGCTCAGAACATAATGCATTTAAAAAGTACTAAATATATGCACGCACTTTTGCGCATATAAAAGTAAAAATATAATCTTATTTTTTTTTTTTTTGTTACAATTTTCATCATTACAAATATTTAACTAAAAAATAATTTTTATATTTTAGAATAATTTTTACTAAATATTTATTAATAAAAACGATAAATTTTGCATTAAATAGGGATTTGAAAAACACGATACAATAATATACCTAATGAAATCTCTTAAAATAAATACATATTATTATGTTTTTTTATTTGTAATGTTAAATTTTAAAATTGTATTATAAACTTATTGTTAATCATCAAATATGCTCTTAAAACTACAAAATCACTAAGTATGCAAAAATATGTATTTTTTATCATTTTTTCGTCGATATTAATTTCAAAACTACTAAGAGCAATAAATCTAACAACCCCGAAAAAACACGCAAATGCGATAACTTTCGAGCCCTAAATTAACAATATATCCGCGTTATAATAATGTACATTATACATATAATTTTACTATTATATAAAGAGACAGCGTTTGTTTGTTTGTTCGCAAAAATCTCAAAAAGTATTTAACGAATTCAAGTACAGTTTTCACTATTAAATTAGTCTAGACTCACGGAAAGTTTTAGTGTAAAATTTGTTTGGAAAAATTAATTGGGTGCAAAAAAAAAAAAATAACAATAATGCAAATAATTTAACGCTTTACGTCGTATTCAATGGTGTTGAGTTCGAACTACAAACGCATTACAACACTTTTTACCCGACATCTGTCATTCGCGTCGTACTAATAACTTACAATATGAGTACCTGCACTTGTCGTCGTTGTAGCAAAGATGTCTATAGTTAAAAATGTGTCTAAAAACGTCGGGGATCGCTGCTGTGTGTAAATAGACCTTAACTCGCCTCTGTATCTGGACTATTTATAGATTGCTTATTTAGTTTTAAATTTATAAAAAAAAAATAAATCATTGACATGGGCAACCGTCCCAATGCTTTTCATGTACCTACCTAATTCTGATTTCACTCACTTGCGCACCTCATGGGATCCGCAATCAACCGCAAGTGGATTGCTTACCGAATAATTTACTGCTGACATATTGTCCACGATCCAATGCAGTGGATTGCTTATCTAGGTAGTTTAGACGCATGTTCAGGTTAATCTTAACTTAATATTGTCTCAGGCAACGCTGGGCGGGACAGCTAGTATTATATATTATTATTATTCGGTGGTGTTGCACTCGACAGCCACTTCCTGCCTACCTACCTACCTACCTACTACGTATAATATTATTCGTGCCTAGTACGTCTCGGGGTATTATCATAAAAAAAAAAAAAAAAAAAA
>JACXSJ010001653.1:0-78230 GCA_014851325.1 Pentalonia nigronervosa | reverse complement strand
GCGTAGAGATTAGACCTATTTCCTACAATCACAATAATTAATTTGTACAAAAATATTATACTGTTGATGTTATTGCGTCTTACACACAACAGTAGTAGACAATATGCAGGTCGATGAAAATGCTTTAATAATTTTTAACATATTATTATATTAAAGCTTACAAAACAAAAATTAGATAAACCAAAAAAAACCCGTTTTTTTAAATGTTTGGAATTTTTTTTTTCATTTACTGTCCACAGTTACGGCTTTGTACCCAGTAGAGATAGGTTTAAAGTATTAATTCTAACGTATTATATACAAATCTCTAATATGTCAACGGCCAGCGAATGTTTCTATAATATTTCAAAATGTGTCAAAAATGAAAATTCATAAAACATAACAATCTCACTAATATCACTTTATAATACTTACGAGGTATGCCTATAAATAGGCAATAAATGTAATAGTCAAAATATTAGAATATTATACGACAGTGCGTTATTAATATAATAATATTGTGAAAGGTCATTTCTACCATTGGTAATGACATCAACCTAAACCATAGATAAAATCCGATACATATTTATCATTCATCTTGGATTACGTAAAAGAAAAATTTTAACTGCAAAATAAAGAGATTGAGTATTTGGACGTTTTTGCACAATTTACGTATATACTAGTTAGATAGTATAAAGTAAAAAAATAAATTTATGAAATCGTTGGAAAAATAATTTTGAGCTGAGCCCAGGCCAGTTATAATTATTTTATAGTGTTTCGGTGTTACACAAAACTAAAATAAAAAGGACAATCCTGTATACAACAGGACGAATTTTCAAATCTTAGCAATAAGTGCATAACTAGTGCAAGCACATGTATGTAACAGTTATCTACAAACCGCATTAAATGCACATCCTAAATAGTCAATTAAACCATAACAAGTGTAGAATATATAAATAAAATATACTCTTACAAAAAGCACAAGAACACTTATTTTCGCGTTTTCTTGTAACAGTAAGGAAAATTATCGTTCATATCATGTCAAGCTGATATTTGCGATGTTTTTTGGAAACAATAAATTTATAATAGACAAAGACATTAGAAAAAAATTAATTTTTATTTACATTTCAACAAGGCATCGTGTTTACAATAATTTCGAATTCATTCCAGGCTGGGTTAAACGATTATTTTTTTTTTTTTTTATAAATTTATTTCGTCGGGAAACTCGACGGGGCGGCACAATCCATCTGCACGTGACCTGTCGTCGTACTTCTTTCCTAATGAAACCGAGGGTAGTCAAGAGTGAAAGAGGCCGTTCATGGGTAGTATGTGTACGGGGAAGCCAGGGTCTTGGCTACGTACGGGTAAGCGGTGTACGACGAGACGTACGGGGCGGCGTGCGGGGAAGCAATCGCATAAGGGGCGGCTGCGTATGGGGCGGCCACGTAAGGCGCGGCTGCGTATGGGGCGGCCACGTAGGGCGCGGCTGCGTATGGGGCGGCGGCCACGTACGGTGTGACGGCCACGGCGTACCGTTTGCCGCGATCGGCGCCCGAAACGGCCGATTGGGCGGACGTCGAAGGCGACGATTTGACTTCTTCGGTTGCGGGCGCGGCGGCGGCGAAGCACACGACTGCGGCCAGCACTGCGAAAGTCACCTGAAACACACATATGAGTTGCATTAATCGCTTTAGTCGTTTAAAAGTTTATTATTTATCTATTAATATTTTACGGGCTGAGCCCTTTGAACAATAGTGCATTACACATTTATATATTATGCAACGAGAACAAATACTAATTAATAGTATAATACTAAGATTTAGATAATGATATTTCCAATATTATTTAATAACTTAAAAATTGAAGGATGTGTGTGCATTAGCAAAGGACATTATGCGCCTAATAAGTTAATTTGACATATAGTTTGGGAAGGATATTGGAATAGAAAATGATACAGATCGTTGAGCGACATTAAAACTTATCAAAGATAGGAGGCTAGATGAGTCTATTTTTCCAGATAAAATACTTTTAAAAACTGAAGATGTATCGAAAGTCTGCGCTCAGCCAAGGAATCGAAATCCAATCTGTGTCTTGTTGCTTCAGATTTATAATCGTGTTGCTAAGTATATAAAATCATATTAAAATATATAGTTGGGGATTGGGTGTTAGATGTCCGTATTAAAGCCGACTACGTAGTGTAGAGTATTTTTATGACAGCCCGATCTCATAACCTTGCATACACGCACGAATGCGCGTGATAAACGTAATCAGGTTTTTTCTAAGCGTTTGCCAATTATTACGGTTAGCAAGAATATCAAAAATTCCCAAAATCTCATTAGCCGAGTTGACGAAAATCGCCAGCCATGGGTGTGCTTCGGTGTAACAATCAAACGTTTTTTACGTCGAACGACGGAAACAGTAAAATGTAAAAATAGCTGCGTGCATATATAACACTGATGGTCGGTCTTTATTAGAATTATACCATTAGATATATTCAATGAACATTATTTATATATATTATTATTTGTGTATTCACAATCCGGACACACGAGAAATGGAAAAAAAACCGTAGCGATTTTACGTATGTTATTACGATCGCGAAATGTTCGACGGCGATGACTTTTGAAACTATTTGGGCGGAGAATACACAAGTATGTTTTGACTTACTTGGAATTTCATGGTGATCTTGTTTGTGAGTTGACTCGGTTTTCTGAGCTGAACGATTGCGACTGAAGACAGACGAACGACTGATACTTATCACCGGCCAGATGATCCGTTTTATACCGTCCGAGTTTGCACCACTCGTGTGACAGTGACGCCCATGTGATTACCATTCTGCGCGCTATATTCATCATGTCCAATTATAAATCGGACATCGGTGCCAATATTATGTGAACAGACGAAATATAGTCAGATATCGGCGTGACCTTTACACTGCATGTTGTACGGAGGTTTGGTATTGAAAGGGGAATTACCTAATGCGTCAAAATAAAAAAGACATGTCTTTTCTGGCAGCCCATTTGCGCAAAATTTACCTCCGTAAACATATACAATTCATATTTAAAAACGACATTGTTTTATAATAAAAAAATTTAAATATCAATTATCCATTATTTTTTTTAATATACCTTAGTTAAATTATTAAAATTTACTGGTTATCGTGTATTTGTGTGCAAGGGAGAATAGAAAAATGTGTAAACCTCCCCGAAAAAATCCTAAGTGCGCGTCTGTGATTACCTAACCCGTACCAATACGATTTTTATTAAACTGATAAGATTAAGAATAACTAATAGATATTATATTTGTATAACATAAAAAACCATTAATTGTCATTTTCCGTGTTATCGCGTTGCATATAAAAGCTAATCGATTTGTATTGTTTTATCAGACTATCGTCGTCGAGGAAACCGAAAAAGAAAGAGATGACGTACTTCGACAAAAAAGGACTGGACAAAAGCGTTACGCGTTCGACGTAGTTTTTGACGAAGATTCCACTCAGGTAAAAACACACAATGAAACCTTTGATTAAACGTGGTTTAATTGATTATTAAAGCCGTACCCTTTGCATGATGCAGTATTATGATAAGACCGACAACGTTAATAGTATTAACTTTATAGTCTAAACACCTATTGTACATGTATTTTTAATGACCGAAACCATTTTTTTGTATATATAGTATACAACGCTTATAATGTTGACATATATTACATAAAGAATGTTGATACGCCCAAAAATTACCTTTAAAATCAAACTGTTAAACATTTTTAAAAATATACAATAATAACCTAAACAAATTTTGAACACCGTTAATAAAAAAATTAACGCTTTCAATTACGCCTAAAATATAAAATGAAAAATGAAAATTATATACCTACTCTAAAAACAAATTTTAAACTTGTATATATATATATATTACCGCCAATGATAATAATTAGGCATTAGGTATTAAAAATGACTAGTCTATGTTAACACTAATTGTTTTTCATAGCCATTGATATTATTGGCTAGACATTTTAGAGAATACCTAACTAAGACAAACAATGATAAAAACAATTTAAAGTAACACATTCATTTTATGATTGGCCAGTCATTATCATAATTTATTAAGACTATGCAGTCATTGACAATTTAGTCAAAGAAAAACTAACCAACCTGGTTATGATAAGGTACATACTATATTATATTTACTATTTAGAATTAAACAATAGGTGCATGATGAAATCAAATTTTTCATAATTTTAATACTTTTATAAAGATTATGTATAGACATCACTTATTCTCACATTGTAAGCTGCCATGGCACATTGATGTCCAAAGCTGATTAGCAGATCAACAAGTACATTTATTTGTTTTGCATTTTTTTTTTTTTTTTTGCAGTAGCACCCGTCGTTAAAATCCTTGAATTCCCATAACACTTTTGATCCCAGCCGCTTCACGAAGTGTAATTTCTTTTTTGTCAGATAACTTTAGGACGTTTTCAAGGAGAATAAATTTTTTTTTGCAAGGAAAAATGTCTGTTTTTATGTATAAATGTTTAAAAAACTGGTCTCTGTACCTAATGTATTTTTTTTTTTTATTAATTTAAATTAATTTCTTTATTTTGAAATTTATATACCTAATTTATACATGTTATTTTCTACACTAATAATGACAGCCAACAAATTTCGGGGTGAAATTCTCTAGCTGGATCAGCATCGGGGATTGAAACTCGAACATTTACTCCTACTTCAAGCTCTTAAAATTTTTCATTGAATTTTTTATCATTTTTTTGTTCTGATTTTCCATGCATTTTACAGATAATCGTCTTTCATTCAATATTTCATCTTGTCTAATATTTACTAAAATATAAAAAGCAATAGTTAATCATTATAATTGATGTTTTTGGAATAATTAATTTGAATTACAGATTGGCTCACTTAGTTGCTCATTGTTGACTAGTTAAACACCATTAAGAATATTGTCAATATCGTTTTCTTGTCTAATATTTTCAATATCTTCAATATCCTCTTCTTGGTTTAAATTAGTGGTTTCATTGAACAGAAATCCAACTGACGCTGCACCAAGTCTTACAGGACACCCAAACATCGCCTCGTGTACGATAATCTGTCAATTCCTATTAAATAACAAATGTAGGTAATTTTATTTTCAACAAATTTTAATTATGGATTTTTATACACTAAAATCAAAATATGTCATATAATATTGAATTTTCTTGACGAAATATTAATTTATATCTTTTTTAAAAATATTCACATAATTAATAATGTATCAAAATATGCACACATATGCAATAATATGCAAACAATAATTCGCTAGGTATGAACTTCAAATAATTATTAGTCATAAATATTACTGAAGAAAATCCAAAAAATCAACTACCTAATTAGTTAAGTTTTTAATTTAATTTTTAAAAATTTACTTTTTATTTACTTAACTACATTAATTTACATTTTCAATAATTTATTTCACAAACCTGAATGAAAAGCCTGATTTTTTCTAAATTGAACAAATTCTATTTGCCAAAATATTTCCGACATCGTGATTTGCTCGTTCTACCGACTCTTGGCTTTGGCTGTGCCTTGGTTTATAATGAACTATTTTAACATCGCCCTACATCACATTAAGCTCATTTATAATAATGTTTACAAATTCTCTTACGTTGTCAGAGTGGAGTATTGTAGGTGCACCAAATGTGGTATAAATATCGATCAAATTAAATACTATTTTCTCAGTACGTTTTGATTTTAAAGGTCTGAATAGTATTAATTTTGTTAGATTATTCTTACGATTCATAATAAATTTAAATTCATTAAAACTTTGACTTTGACTTTGCATATTAATAAGGTCAACTTGGGCTCGTGAATTAAATGCATTATAAAGTATTGGTTTAAAAACTAGGCCTCGATTTAGATTCGATGATTTTTTTTCACAATGCATACAGAGGCTTAATAGATTATAATAGTTTTCTTGGTAATATTACAATATTTTATCTTCAATTCATAAACCATGTGGTCCCGATCGCCATGACCTATTACAATATGACTATCGTGTAAAATATCAAATAATTCGTCGTTTGATACATAATAGTGTACACTTTCTGAATCATTACTAAAATGTTTATAGATTTAATGAGTCGTTCTTTTTCCATTGATTGTTAGTACATTATATTTACGAATGTATCTATAATCCTTTGTATTTTTCTTCTTAATTTTTTCTTAGCTAATTTCACTTCTTGTAATCTTAACATAAAATCCTCTTTATTTAAAAATGATTTATTATCCTCGCGTTTATTTTTCTATAAAGCAGATAATGCATCATAAAACTTTTGACGAATTTAATTTGAATTCATGTTTTTAAAAAATAATTTATCACTTTTCGAAACGAAAAATAATACTCGAACTAGATAATATTCGCTCACTTGCACTATACGTAAGTACAACGTAGACTGTAACGATACTGTTAGGTTAGTTGCTGTGAGAGTACTAAAACCATAAAATATAATATTCTTACAAAACAGGTTACAAATCATGATGTAGGTATTAAAGTTAAAACCATAAAAGACAACATTGGCTATAAGACGATAGGAAATGTTATAATGACTAGCCAATCTATCAAATTACAACATCATCTGATTTATCAAGTCAATGTCATTATAGATAATGACCAAGGTACCCAAACGTTATATGAAATGACTATATAGTCAATATCATCATTACCTAAATTTACGACATTGGCGGTAACAATAGAGAAAACTCTAGGTCCTAGGGCCTAGAAACCACTGGAGTTTGAAACATCACTGGTGTTCAGTGTTTGAGCAATTATCTTATAATAAATTATTAAACTAAGACTATAAATAAAATATCAATTATCAAAAATTAAATGACAAATGATCGTTTAGTTAATTTGATTTCTTCCGTTATTTTCTGAACATCACAAAAACGGGAAAATTATTTTTTTATTGAACTATTAAATATTTATGTGTTTATAATAATATACTATTAACATTTTCTACTTATGTACTTTTTTTTAATACATTTGACATTGTTTAAAAATTATATTTAATTTAGAAAACATTTATCGCCCCTTTATTTTTGTTAATAATATTTAAATTTGAATTAATTTTTCTTAATAGAAATTAGAAGTTGAAAAACTAAATCAGTTTATGTTCTAAACAGATTTATTTTTCACGGCACGAACAATTTATCCCTATAGTAAAGATGTATATTATGTATATTAAATAACTCTTGTTTTTTTTCAATCTTAGATTAAGCGAGAGGGAGAAGGACCTCCCTTCCAAGTTTTTCGTTGGAAACAAATTATGGAAAATAATACAATGACCCAACATTTTTGTCTCCCTCCCCCTAATATACATTTTCTAGCCACGTGCTCGTATAATATAGATACACTTGTTTTCGTATCCGAAGAACCAAACTCGCGGGGTATTTACTATTAATAAATAAATGTAGCCATTACAAGGGCTATTGTTTACATCGTTAAAACGATGAAGAGTGCAGCAGACAGTGATTATTATGTTTATTGAATTCGTTCAGGACGAAGTGTACGAAAAGACAACGAAAAGCTTGGTGAAAGACATCCTTGTCGGTTTTAACGCCACCGTTTTTGCGTACGGAGCAACAGGTAGCGGTAAGACACACACAATGGTTGGTCACGGCGGCGAGACAGGCATCATGGTCCGAGCCATAAGCGATTTATTCGACATCGTGAGCAAAAATGCTTACCGGTACACGGTGAGTGTAAATATAAAAAACATAATATTTTACAAAAATAATATACAATAATTATTGACGACCACTTTAAATTTTGAACACTATATTATAATAACACATAATCCAGCTGGACTTGCAAACGTTATAATAATATTAAATGTAACTAAAAAAAAAAAAAGATTGAAATTTGTAAACGTAATTGAAACGGAACACGGTAAACAAAAATAATTAAATATCACAAAACAAAACGATTAACAATATATATAATATATCATTAAACAAAGCATAACGCAAGACAAAATTTATATATAGCATTAAACAAAAAATAACACTAAACCAAATAAATTTAAATCCATTTACTTAAAACTTATACATTATATTGATTTCATAGAAATATTAATTATTCCACGAGATGTATTTTTCTCTTAGCAACCAATCCTAGAATTTGTTATGTTCCGTATCGGTGCCATTTCCCGTGTTAGATATTATTTTTAACAATAAAACGATAAACGCAAAAAAATTGGATCGCCAACCTAAAAAGATTGAGAAGCACTGTCGTAGATCCGTAGATACTTGTTATGTCTATAGTATATTATAAAGTTGAGCGCGTATTTGTTGTATAATGTAAGGTTAAATGTGTAGTACTATATTATGCGTTATGAATATTGCACATCACGTCGTTTGCTATATATAACATACAGTAGATTATCGGCAAATCAAAATTTGAAGAAGGAAATTCAATTAGAGTGATTAAAAATGTAGAGATATCAAAAATCAATCGCGTTTGAAGGAGATTTTGTTTTGATTTGAGTTATCGAGAATTTCAAGTCTTCGAGACATCAAGGTCCAAGAAGTCACCCAGAGTCGATGACTGCGCACCAATATTGATTGTTTAACAAATCGTAGTACCATCGGTACGTCAGGCTTTCTAACTCTGGTTTAAACCATTTAAGCGCATCATACATATAAACATTATTAACAAATACTTGAAAATCTGACCTCTAAACATTTAATATAACATTGTAATTTATAGATTAAGTAACTATTTGTGTTTATGCATTCTTGACATGTGTATGTTGTATTCAATGCATAAAATGTTTTTGGAATATTTTAGCCTTCAAATAAAATTAACTAAACTTGATTCGATATTTTATAAAATATTAATTAAATTCAAACCCTAAGCACATATATTATTTATATAATTGGACCCGCTAAAAATCGCCAAAAATGTAGGTATCCACGAAAATTTAATTAGCAGAATAATTTAAGTTTTTTGAAACTTCTAACAGATTAATTTATAAAATTCGTAAATAATTAATTTTCTAAATAATAATATTATAATACTTTCATTAACGTATATAATGTTTAATTGTATTCTAATTAATACAATATTTATCCATAGTTAAGTTTATTTAATGCATTTTAAAAATCGAGTATTGTTACTTGTAAATATTATTATCCACTGGCCGTTCTAATAACCAACGATGTGGCGAATATATAGTTGAGTATGTACTTCAATTATTTATTCGTTGATTATATAATTAAAATAATCTTTATATATGATATCTAAATAGTGTTCAATGATAATAATAACTAATAATATGTTAAGAATTGCACTTGCTATAGTCCATAGAATACAATAAGCACTACAACAATAATTGTATTTTTTATTCATATTATTATAAATAACGCCTCAACAAGGCGAAGATGGATAAGTCACATACTCACATATTATAATAATATTATTATGGCCTGGTGTGGCGCAGTGGTTAGTCTCAGTCAGAAACGTGCTCTGAGATCAAGTATCAGCCGGTATTACTAGTTCCCGGATGGGTGACCACCCGGAGGATTTTAGTGACAAATCTTCTCCACATATACACGTGTCCTAAACCGACCACCCCCCCCCTCCACAGTTAAAAACCTACTAAAATAATAACCTTCAGGCTATAATGGCCATTGACGTTGAAAAACCTTAACTCAATAAAAAAAATAATAAATATTATTAAGACATTACGTTCCAATTTTCAAAATATTTTTTTTTCCTTAGGCGCGAGTATAGGTACTCCAGGGCTCTAGAAGAAAACAATACCCATTGAAAATCGTTTTTTTACTTTTCAAAATAATGCTTGCACATATTTAACTTTTATTTTTCCTTGGTACTCGCCGTTGACTTCTTGAAAACTTATACGGACATAACGATGCGGTGTGTTCTTTACGGTAAACGAAAAACTGGTGTGGTCATTATAAACGAGGAATTCTGATACGATACTAGACAATCAAAATTTCCCAAAGTACATAAAAATAAAATACACCCATAATATATAAGTTGGAAGTAATTTCGAGATTTTGATACTAAGACTATCGGTTACAAGAAAGACTAGATTCAACAAAAATAGAGATAAGTCTAGATAGAGCACGATATTTTCCCTACATTTATAGAATATACCTACCTACACAAGATCACTTAAAATTTTGATAATAGAACAAACAATTTCTGTGAATGATTAGTTAGTAAGTAATTATCTAACAAAATGAAGTGACAACGTAGATTGAATAAACATGTTTTGGATCAGATGTACACGATACATTAACGTCTAAGAGTTAAAAAAAATACATTATGAGACAAACTAAACAAAATATTTGAGAGTTACTTAAATATAAAGTAATTACAATAGGCCAGTTATTAACTAATATATAATAAATAAGATAGATAGATAGATAGCAAAATTTATGAAATAGTTATTATTTTTCATAAATTATATATATTATATATATATCAACCTGTTACTTTTTATGTAGATATTTATAATTTGTGTTAATTTTATTTCTATTATTATTATTTATTTATTTGATTTAAACATGTTTAAATTAAGCTAGTTGACAAATAACGATTTATTTAAAATTATATGACCATTTTAAATATTGTAGGTCCCCTGAAAATTATATTTTGAAGAGCACCAATATTCCGCGTTTTTAGTTTCGTTTGTTATATATTCTGTGAACCGTACTAATATTTCGATCACCCAACACCTCGAATAGACATAATTTTTCCACAGACATTATTTTATTATTAAAATGTCATGTTACATATTATTATATTATACTAATATGGCGGAACTATGGATGCGCAGGTAAAAATGTCGTATTTAGAAATATATAACGAGAACATCCGGGACCTCCTGAACCCGGCGTCGGGTTTCCTGGAACTCCGCGAGGACACGTCCAGGAACCGGAACATCCAAGTGACCGGACTCTCGGAAGTTGTAGTAGTGTCAATTGACGAGGTGATGGGGCTGCTGCACCAGGGTAACCGGCAGCGGACGGTGGAGCCGACGGGCGTGAACAAAACGTCTTCCAGAAGTCACGCGTTGCTCAGCGTAACAGTGTGCAAGGCGTCTAGGACGGCAACGGCCGTGCGGCAAGGCAGGTTGTTCATGATCGACCTGGCGGGCTCCGAGAGAGCCAGCCACACCAAGGTACGGGTATCGGAGACGTCATTTGGGTGGAGTTCAGTGTTTGTATTTGCACCGAATTTTTTTAAACCGCCTTCCTTGGCCTGTCAGAAATAAAATATTAGCGCCGATGTGCCAAAGTATTTTAAATCGGATTTTGAGTCAATTCTTTAAAAAAAAAAAATGTTTTATCGTGTTTCGTTTCAGAAACTTTTCGATGTGGCCCGATAATAATCGGTCGACAACTAAGAGAAAATTGATAACAGAAACATATTGTCTAATATGTGTACTATAAGAATGATTGTATACACTGTCAGACTACCTGTCTGGGTTGCAGTATACTAAAAAACAAAAATGTTAGCCAAGACACTTGGCAATAATTACCATAAGCCAACTCAGAATGTAACACAGAACTTTTCGATACGATGAAACGATATCCGCCGAATTTAATAATAATATCGCGTATAATAATTCACTGCAGTTCGCTACCCCTATACGAAATGTCAGGAACTTTTATTTCTTAAACGCGCGACATTGAACCGCACACGATTCCGATTATAACTTTTTGTATCAGTGTAATATAATAATAGTGCATGATGTTATTAATATTTGATGGATTTTTAGAACCAAGGAAAACGGCTAAAAGAAGGGGCGCACATCAACAGGTCTCTGCTGGCCTTGGGAAACTGCATAAACGCCCTGAGTGGAGGAACGAACCCTCGATTCGTCAACTACCGTGACAGCAAACTCACCCGGTTGCTTCGTGAGTCCCTGAGCGGAAATTGCCGAACCGTCATGATCGCACACGTCAGCTCGGCGACGTCGCACAAGGACGAGACAAGGAACACCTTGATCTACGCTGCCAGGTGGGTAGTATTAATAATAATAATGATTATTATTCCGTTCTACTCGTATTATCATTTCGGTTAGTTATCTGCTATATTATATATATATACACAGTATAACCTCGAATAACCGTCTGCAACAGGAGCGAGAGAGTGACGGATAATTAAATTAGACGGATTAAAGAAAAAAATAACTTTTATAATTATAATTATTATTGAATATTAATTTTAATATTAAACATATTAATGTACATATGTATCTATCTGATGATAAAATAAAATAATTTTAAAAAATGAATTTTTACAATATAATTTATTTATAGATAAAAACAAGTGCGTGTATACGCATAATACGGACGTGCAATATTTTATTTATAATTCACGATACCGTTATGACGGTGGGTGACGTATATAACAGAAGTTGACGGATGAGATAGTGACCGCGGATAATCGAGGGTTTGCTGTATATATTATTTTACAGTCGTAAATTGTCAAAAAATAATAAGGGTTCTTCTATAAGAACCCCCTACAAAAATGTATAGGCTCGCAAAGCTTTTTTAATATAATCATAATACACTCATAAAGTAAACAGATATAACATACCATTGGTGCAACTAGGGAAGATGAGGTGCTTGGGGGTGCTGAAACACTCTCTGGCCTCTATTATATGACAACTAAAATAGGTAATGTAAGAAAGGAGTGATACCTTTTTTAAAAAAAAATCATAAATTGGCTTTTCCAAACAAGTTTCAGTTAAAATTCCAATGAGTTCTCCAACATATGAATGCAGTTTTTCAAGTATGCAACAAATAAAAAATTGGTTTAGTACAAGTATTTTAAAGCAATGGTTTACTGATTTGTTCATTTTAAATGTTCAAAGACATGTTGCAAAATGCAAATATCATAAAAAAAACCAAATCAGTGTGGGGTATTAAAACAGGTATTTATAATTTTAGCACCCCTAAAATTTAGGTCTAGTTGCGTCTATGTAACAGATACGTCATATAAAATACATCCAACACATTTGTTGGTAATTTGTGGGACACGATTGTCTGTTATAGTTGTACTGCTAATTTTATGAGAGTTTATAATGCCTATCGTTTTATGAAGTGGAGATGAAAATGTAATTGTCAACTATCATAGTTTTAACTGACTGTTAAAACAAACAATCCTTATAAGTATACTGCACAATATACATTGTAGTATCTTTTGTACACTAATTCAAGAATTCGGGATGTCCAATACCTCCGTGATTATTAATCATTAGGTATAACTAATTTGTTAGTTTGTCATGAATCATACAAGTGTTAGATTATTCATAGGGCTGGAATTTTAATGCAATGTAATTTTTTTTTCTGGTATTATGAAACGTAACTCTGTAAGCGAAAATGTGTTTTATGTGATACTGATTATCTTGATGATAGATATTTTTATTTCACATTTTTTTTTACATATTTGACTTTTAAGAGGATGTCACACCAGCATGCAATGTCTCCGTCTTACAAACGCATAACGTAGCAAATTATACATTTTGAATAATTAATTTAAATATATCATGTTTAATATTAATCTGTGAATTAACCTATTTTCAAATTTAGAAGCAAGAATATTATCTAATTAATTTCATAAGTTTTTTTTTATATTTTATTTTTTAATCGAGTTATAATCGTTTTAAAACTGTAAATTGTTTGCACATTTTAAAATTCTTATACTCAATCAATGCTACAGATAACCAAAGAGGTAATAACAATACTCGAGTATTTATATAACTACTTTTATATATACACATTTAGTGTCATTACTAGTATTTTAAATTGCATGTCTTCTAAAAAAAATCCATCATTTTACAACACGCATTCCTATAGTTATATAACTTTAAAAAATGTAGAAATACATTTTTAAAGATTTTCAAGGCATTTATGCATTTTCCAGGGTTATTTTTTAAGATTTTATAAAGCGTTGAAGACCTAGCCCTAGAGTTATGATCACATCGGTATATTATAATTTTCAATACATCTGACAGTCGTCTCTGAAATCCAACGTCGAGCACTCTGCCTCGTCCTAGCTTGTACGGCTTTACATATTAATAACTTAACAGAGCTATAATTTGTCCTTTTCGCAGAGCCAGCGGTATTTCGCACAAGGTCGAGCGGAACGTTTTGAACGTGTCGTTTCAGGTGAATCAGTACAGGTCAGTTATATCAGACCTGCGTAACGAAATCTCTCGGCTGAGGACGAAACTGGACGAGGGCCGGGCAAAGTCTTCGAGCGGCCAGCACAGCGACACGCCCGTGAACCAGATAAGGGACCAAATTGTAGGCACGTTCCGCGAACAAATGAAGCTCAGGTACAGTACTCTTATGCACCTAGTATCTATATCTATATATACACCTATATCTTAAGACCTAACAGTTAGCTAAACGTATTTTCTAAGTAAAAATTCTAAATATGTAGTGAAAATATGTAATCATAGCGAAGTAATCTGTTTTTCTTTAAGGGTACTTATCTAATATTATAATGAAATATTTAAGTTACATCTCACTTTTTTCAACGGGTGTATTTACTGTTTAATTAAAAACAGCAATTATTCAATTTTCTGTCAACAATTGACGCACAGATAAGAAAACATTACTTACAGTAACAACCTTTCACATGTACAATAATCTTCACTTTAAGTTCTTTGTACTGAACTCTAAGTCACTCCAAACAGCTTTACAAGCAATATACGTTGATAAACGACGTGACAAACGTTACAGGCGAAAGTTAATGGACATCGACGGACACCTGCTGTCACTGGGCGTGGAAGCCGAACGGCAACATCAGATAATCAGCCAATGGGAATCGAGAAATAATAGACTGTACTGCCGGAGGACCAGCAGCCAGCGCAGGCCGAACACCAAGGGTTCCAACAACACTTCAAGTGAGACTAAAGGACACGAGTATATGAATTATACGAGAAGCATAATATTTAACTATTTTAAGAGAATATGATTTGGTATTTTGACCTACTATATTCCTAAAATTAATTAATTGGGTATTACAAAACAAATTATGTGCCATCGTCTAGTAGACAATATTTTTTCGTTGGTTAAGCTGTTCTGGTACTCAACGTTCCTCATAATATATACGAAACATTAATATTTAATCTCGTGACGTAAAATATATGTAGATATTAAGGTGCCTATACTCGTATACCCAAAGATGAGCAAATTAATGGAAATAATTAACTCGTGTTAACTTTATTCAACACGAATACGAGACCTAAGATTAGAAATTATTAATATTTGATAAATAATAAATTCAACTCGCTAAGCTTTAAGTTAATATGGTAAAAATATTAACTAAACCTAGTTTAAAAAAATGATAATTTATTTTTTTAATTAGTTTGTGGATCTCAGTATTTCTAACTATATATATAATAATAATATTGTATCTAAAAACTTGATAAGAAATTATAATATATTGTTAGACACTATTATTTAAGTATTAGACTATTTGTATTTAAAACCGTATAAACAGTAATTTTTGTATAAAACTATAAAAACCAAAAATTTAAAAAAATATTTTCAATTTGAACTTAATGGTTTATTTTTAATAGCTAATACTAAAAGAGTAATTTTATTGCAATAATTAATTAAATTAGTTGAGTTCATTAGAAAATTAATTAACTAGTTTAGTCAAAAAGTTCAACAAAAAATTAAAGTTTTGACTGGGTATAGTAAATTCCAATCTTAACGGCTCTATAACTAATAACTACATATATACCTACCTATACAATATAATATGAGAAACCCATATTTAAACATATTTTTACAACGGAAAAATAATATATTATAAACACATTGCGCAGACACCGCGGATTCTTTTGACAACGACCAGCTAAACATGCACCAAGCGTGGTCGGACCTGAGTTACATCGAACACGAACAGGAGAGGTACGTGGCGCTGAGGTCCAAGACCGTAAGCGAATTAGACACGGTTCGGCAACAGGCGGTGGCCCTGGAAAATGTAATATATGCGCGAGCAACAAACGCACTCGATGTTCGTGGAAAAGCCGCAAATACATATTTAAAACATCTATTTTCTTCTCCCCAGAACCTTCCAAAACGTTTGGACTCTGAGACGGAACGCGAGCTGCTCTCGCTGATATGTCGCGTACACGAGTTGGAAGCCGACAAAATGGCTTTGCAAGGTGAACGACTAGTCGAGTCGTACGAGTTGCGCCGCAGAGGAGACCTGTTGCACAAGATGCACCGGCAACAGCGCATTACGGACGACATCATCACGAAGCAGCGGCAGATCATCGAAGGTAAAATATTGTAATATAGTGTAATATTATATTATGTAATGTGTTCAGAGTCTCACAGAAAATGTCAGACCTGCTGCAGAAGGGATGGGTAGATGTGGAATGAGATGATTCTCTTTAGCTATTTTATATATATAGGTAGATATACTTAAACAGTAACTTACTATTTTGAAGATATAAATGTAATGAGACTAATATAGTGGAAAACGTTTGGTACTTTATATAATATTTATATTATATGACAATACTAGAACAGTCATGTTTAAAAAATCCTTTTTTCGAGGTTTTTCCAAATTTTCGGTCTCGTCGAGAACTGATAGGTAGCCGTCCACTCAGAATGATTAATATCATCGATCGTCGTTCTTGTGAATCTTAGATCACCAGACCTAGAGCTAATGTCAACATATTATCTGTCCAAAAAGGGGGCACATTCTTTATTTTTATAAAATGTAAGAATTACAGCAACACGCCTATACCTATTGGATAAATTATTAAGCTTAATTACTACGCTGATTAATTTTACATTTTTAATAGATAATAGATATTATATAATATATTAATATTTAGTAAAACAACATATTATTTTAAATACTTACTACTTTTTATAAAACATATTTTAAATATATTTATTACACTATTATAAATTATAATTGACGATTGAATAATAATTGTGGTCAATACCTCAATGATGTCAATTTTATAATTAAAACCATGATAAAAAATTAATATTTTTAATTTTTGTGAATGTGGGAAAAAAACAGACCATTTAAAAAGGACGTCTGATGTAGATTTCAAAAACGAGGGGTGGGGGCAATCCCATTCTAATATGGAACGTCTGGTCATACTATTATTATATAGAGCTTGTCCTACCTATATATTTAACATATTACCACTGCTGTATCTCAATTTTA
The DNA here is from genome assembly GCA_014851325.1 of Pentalonia nigronervosa. Taxonomy (NCBI): domain Eukaryota; kingdom Metazoa; phylum Arthropoda; class Insecta; order Hemiptera; family Aphididae; genus Pentalonia; species Pentalonia nigronervosa. Next base: position 61,012 of record JACXSJ010001653.1, on the reverse strand, counting down.
AAGAGCAATATATTTTCTTATTTAATAAAGCTGATGCATGCGACTTTAAAGCTTTTATGAAACAACTCGTAAAGGATTTCGCCTCAGGATGGTTTGATTTACATATATTAATTGCACATCATGTATGGGCGAGGTTAAAACTTGAAGGGTACATATTTAATATCCTGATGAATTTAAATAATTGAAAAGTTTGAAGTTGAAAATAGATACTAAGTACTTACCTACCTCTTTTCATACCAATAATATACATCTATAAATTATTACCCCATATCTAAACATATATTATGTTTTTCGTAATATATTTTAACTTATACATCAGCCATTCGCCCGTTTGCAAATTTTGAGGTATGTCAATAAAACGCAGGAAATGGTGCCAAAATTTAACCTTTTTAATTTTTTTTTTTTTTTTTTGGAGGGGGACGTGCTAATAAATTATAAAAAATATTATATATATATTTTTTTGTTTATTACTAAAAATAAAATAAAATATAAATATTTTAATTTTTTACATGATGCCCTTAAATTTTTTTGTGTGTGCCATGGATTTGCCATCCTTGCTATAGTTTAATAGTCTATACTACCTATATAAATAAAATATCTTACCGCGGTCGGTTGATTTATCTGCAGGTCAAAATGTGCCGTTACCGACCGATTTAAAAGAGCTGTACCGATCGTACCAGCAAGAAATACACGCCAACTCGTACAACACAGACATAAACGCTATACCGCTGACATCAGCCATGCAGTCGATCGACAAGAGGTTTGCTATCTTGTAAATGATAATTTGAACCTAAGCAACTATTTAAAATAGTTTAAATCAGAATTTAAAATTAGATATTAATGTTATTAGCCATGGCGGTACTTTGACTGCGTATCACCTAGTTCTCGTAATTAAACAGTAAAATATAAAAAAGTATCTTATTAAAAATAAATAGTTATACCCACGAAGTTAATTTTCGTACAGAATAAATTATGTTTTTAGTTTTACATTCGGTATTTATGTATTATAAATATATAAGTAATATAATATTTTTAAAAAATATGAAGCTTCGCCCGTGAAAACAAATTTGTACGTTGCCGTTCAAAAAAATAACGGTTAAACACTTTAAACATATCGTTTTTTCTACTAAAATTTTGTTTTGTAATGATATCAAGTTGTGTAAAAATAATATTTTTAAAAAGTTAAAACTTTTCGAAATAATAAATGTAATAAATGTATAGACATTTGAATTGAACACTCTGTATATCTCCCCTGAATAAAGGTTTTGATTACATACCTACTTACAGTTCCCGACGTGTATATATATATATATATATATATATATATATATATATATGTGCAGTATACCGTTTAAAAGTCTTGTACAGTCGTTTTAGCACTAAACTAACTTATACTAATTATGATCATAGGTGGAAATCCATTAAAATTTCAGGGAGGGACTAGCATTTTTAGCATCAATGGTAGAGCTTCGATCTCACACAACTAAAAAACTGTCTATTTTAGGGGGGTGGGGCTTTTAGGATATTTGAAAGGCTAATCCCCCTCCTCCCGATTCCCGCCTATGATCGTGACCATAGTTTCCGAAACTTAGTGTAAAATTTTAACATAATAAACAACATTAATATGTGCTATAAATTTCAGTTTCGAGAAAGCAACCATCGACGACCAGCCGGAAAAAAATCGGATGTATACCGCTGATAGTCACATTCAATCGATTACGCCGGAATCTAGACTATGCACGACCTCGAGGTACCTTTAAAGGCAGTAACAGAACGACTCACCTAGCATGTTCACCTCTATTTTTTCTTTAAATAATTAATTTATTGATTAATTTATATGATTTTTGACATTTTTGATTATACGAGTACTATAAGGACTATAATATTTTCAAATGTTATGATTGTTTGTACCATTAATTAAGGAGTGCATTGTGGCGATACCAACTTCTTTTTTCAAAATCATAATCACCTTTTTCCCGAAAAATAGTAGGCGCAACTTACTTTTTTTGAAACTGTCAATATATCATTAAAATTTTAACAAATAGTTTTCGAGTTATTTCATTTTCGGCGCACGCTATCAACAGATAATAAACATAGATCAGTGCTATTATAATAATATGTTTGAAATATATTATAATAATTATTGCACATGATCACTTCCACCTTGACTCATAATAAACGTAACTTGTAATAATCATCATTTATACACATTGTATTTAAATTTTAATATCTTTCTTTTATTCCGTTTACACAACTATATTGTGACACAATTTTTCTCTTTCCATTATATTGTATCATTACTATTGGTATATTGTTATTTGAAATGTATTCCTTTCTTTATAAAATATATGTATGTACTATGTACTTATTGATTAGTATGTTGTATCACATAGGCGTTTTTTAGGATAGCAAGGGTATCGTTTTGCTATCACAAAATAAAGTATTTTTGATATTTATTATTTAAGTTTTTGATTTTTAAAATGTACCTATAAACTATATTCTAAGACCGGGAAGATACAAAATAATATATTCTATGTTAGTGTGATAGCAATAATTATTTATTGATTTAATGATGCCAAATTTTGTCAAATAAACAAAAGGTAAATAATTTTTTTCGCTACTCCAGCATTTTCATTCTAGTAACGCCCTTGTTGTGTCATATAGCAACTTATATGTTTTTTAGGCAGTTCGCTTTAAATTAATAAAGTTGTTATAATATATAGTACTACCTACCTACTGACTATTATCCTTAATATACCCATACCTTTTAATAACTCAGTAACTATTCATTTGAATTTTGATTTAAATTTATCAAAATTTAAATGGTTACCTATCTTATTTGAAAAAAAGTTTGTATCGCACCAAAACATTTCTCATGTAGTATAAATAAATCTAATTATTTATTTGAAAATATAATTCTTAAGTACGTACATATACTTAAAATTCTAAAAATCAGAATTCGAATAAATATATTACTAAAAGAAAAACATGGAGAGAACTTGTTATAGGTGAATTTCTCTGTATATACCTACCCATTATATTTTATATATGCTATAAATAAGTACCTATTCTTATATACACGCCGTAAATTAGCATAATATTATATTGTATTTTTATTATCTTTATATACCACATGATGGTGACAAAATCGTTTTCCTAACAATAATTATGATCAGTAGCACTGAAAACAATTTGTTTATATGTTCATGATATATAGGACATAACAAATGTGAAATTATTACCTTGATTATAAATTATAATTGGTTGAGTGGGCGATCGTTCGATGACAAAATTTCGAACCCACAAAACATAATACCAGTATAATAATATTATTAATATTATTATTATATTATAATATAAATCTGCAGTATGACTGCATTCTGCATATGCGTATAATCATAGGTGGAAATCCATTAAAATTTCATCGGACTAACATTTTTAACATCGATATGAGTGGGAGGGCACACACAACTATAAAGCTATCTGTTTTGAAGGTTTTTTTAGGATATTTGGGAGGGGCTAAACCCCCTAAGCCCCCGCCTCCCGATTTACGCCCTATGCACATTATATAGCTGGTACTTCGATGCCACTGAATCGATACAATATAATATTATGATGCTAATTCGCACTGTCTGTTTTCGTCACAGCAACGAGAGCTTGGCCGCTGGCTTCGACTGGGAAAAGGATCCCGGAAGTTTGCCGCCCATCAATCAATCGTCTGTCGTTCCACAGTCCAGAGACGAAATCCCGTCGCCCGTTCCGGCTTCCGTGCTGTTTCCGCCGATTTCCAATCGCTTTCGATAAAATTTTTCGATTCTTCCCGTTTGCCCGTTTACGCCTAAAATATAAATAAATAATAATAAAGTGTAAATTATACAGTAAACGCCGTCCAGACGTCGCGTATCACGTATAGTAGCCTACTGCCATTTGTTTCCCGTCAATACATCGGTGTAATATACAATACTAATACAAAGATATTTATATCATATACAAATGACAATTCTGTAGGTAGTCTGCCCAGCGAGAGAACGCGCCGATTCTGAGCATGCCCCGCGTCACCTTGCCATCGAAACAGGTGGTGTGAAATAGTGTGGTGGGGTGCCGCGTGTAAGGGATGCACAGAAAAACCGATTTTCGTCGGTCCGCGGCGTGTTCACTCGTTGGACAGAGTATACAAGCCACATACTTAGAATTATACCTAACCATTTGGGCCGAAAACAAATTATTTGTAATGGGTATATATATAGCCAACCTGTGTCAAAAAAAAAAAATACGCTTTTGCGCCAAATTTACCTACGTGATGGCTACGTATACACTTTACAGTAATAATGGTTTGATAATAAACAATTTTGTAAAAGTACCTATTACGTACCTACATTGTATAAATCTACTGTAATTTAAAAATTAATAATAGGGATAAATAATTAATCTATTTAATTATTTAATAATTATTAAATAATAATAATTATTTTTTTAATTATTATCTATTTAATTATTTTTCTATTTTTTTTATTTATCTATTTAATCAGAAATAATTAATAAACAATGAAAATAAATTTTACGTACGTAGTAAAATAATAAATCATTTATTGTATAACGATAAAATAGTTTTATTATTATTTCATATTTTTTCTTTAATATTAGTCAATCGTATAATTTTTTTTAGTTAGTAGTACACTTATTATTTTTAAATTATCTTTGAGTCAATATCGTTATAATTTATTAGTATCAGGATAATACAAAATTAAAATTGAATATTGCAAAAACAGTTTATTTGTTTGTATGACTATATAATATATTATATGTACTATGTATATTAATTTTTAATTTAGGATTTACAAAATTTATTTTATTGAATATTAAAAATGTTTGTAACATACCCATTTGTATTTTACATATGACCATTTTCTACAAACGTTTTTCGAAAAGACTTGTGTTTACTATAATTTTTGAAGAAAAAAAATGTTAAACAAAATATTTATTTGTAAATTTTTTAATATAAATATTTTACAAAATTGTATATTATTAAACAATTACACTGTAAAATGTACACGCAGGACAATTTGACGCAAAAGGGCTGTCAATAAAAACCTTTTTATTATGGCACAGATGAGTTATATCCAGTAGAAAAGGATTTTTTGGCACAAATGGGTAAATCCTAAATCTCCAGTTCTGTGGTTTTTCTATAATTTAATACATAGTGTAATTTATTTGATTAATGTAGGTACCTGGTCAGATTGTATAAAGTTGAAAAATAATCAAATTACTTATTGTTTAGATAGTATAGATATCTACATTTTTTTTTTTTGATATTGGATGAAATAAATAAGAAGATAGGTACCCCCTATTTAATAATATTATTAACTCTAATTAGTATATTTTACTCAACCGTACAAAGTGTCAGTCTTATTCCTACGTATTTTCTAGTTGTGGAGCCATTTACTTTCAAAATTAGCAACCTGCAGAAAAATGTTGACCAAAACTTAATTTAGTAGGTATACAATTTCGTATGTATACGTTTAAATTTTAAATATTACGCTATTACTAAATATTTTTGAAACGATGGCAGTTATTCCTTCACGAATGAATCATTTAGTAATTATGCTAAATAATAAACATAAATATGGCTACATTAAATTTCTAAATTTCCGATTCTTCATAAGTTCGTGAATTCATCTACAAAAATACCTGATTACTTTTACTCCCATCACGATCGATTGATACTATACCAATCAATTGGTCATCGTAAGTTATAAACCTATAGGTACATAACTTAAATGCATGAACTAATTATGATTAATATGTTTTATTATATAATATTGTAATAATTGTAAGTTTGTAACATGTCCGCAGAAAACAATAAAAACACATTTTATATTTGTTTTTATGGTTGGCAAAATACTACTAAAATTAAAACAAGTGCAATATTTTAAATATATGTTTAACAAATATATTTAACGTTTTTCAATCGATTTGTAGTAAATCATGTTATCGCATGTATAATATATTATAAATGTACCTACTTGTCGGCTGTCACAGGCGCAAATAGGACAAAGTTTTTAAGGTTTGTTAGGTTAAGTTATAAGCAATTAAAGTTAAAATTTTGATCAAAATTCATCAAAATATCAAAAATTTGCAAATTATTTTGTAGGAAGTTAAAAATATATAAAATATTTAATTTTTATAGTTTAGGATTTAAAATTTTAAACAAAATTTCTTATAAGTTATTCTAAAAGCAATTTACAAATATTAAAGATACAAAGCATACTCTTTTTATAAACATTTAAAGTTCGAAATTTGACAAAAATTCATCAAAATCTCGAAGATTTGCAAATTATCATGTAGTTACAAATATATAAAATGTTCAAAAAATAGCTAAGGATTTAAAATTTAATATAAGATTTCTCGTAAATATTTAACTAAAAAGTCATAAAAATATGTTTATTCATTTATATTGAGTATAGAAAGATACATACCAATAAATCAACAAAAAATTATTGATAAGTTTGCTCAAACATCAACTTTATAAAAAAAAAAAGTTCAATATTTAAATAGCAAACTTATTTATATAGATAATATACTTATACTTACTATTTACTTAGATAATTTTTAATTTTTCATCTTAGATTTTTTTTGTAATTTATAATTTATAAACTTAACCCTATTAATTTCTTTAATTATTTGAATAACAGCAATTTAGAGAATAATCTTGATATGGCTAAATACTTTTAAATAAATTTAGTATAGAATTTGGTCTTCCATAATTATTAATAATGTGAGTGTCCATGTAATTTTTAGGGGACTTGACTCCTATTTTTTGTGAATTACCAAATATTCTAAATATTAAATTAATTTAAAAAGTGATCTCATACTGCCACTGTTGGTTATTGACAAAATGTAATTATGAATCTATGTTTGTATAAACATTAAAAACTGTTTTGGTGTGAACACAGTCCATATTCTAGTATGTTCCTTTAGAGGATCAAAATAAAATTCCTAGTCGTTTTCAAAAGTATTGCGAATAACGATACTTTACTACTGCTACTGATTTAACTCAAAAACAAATTACAGAAAATACATGAAATTTTCATGAACGTTTGAAGTTAAAATTTTTACGACATTGGATATTTATCACTTATATAGTTAATAAAAAATAATACAAAGTTCTTCATAAGACATAAATAATTCATACTAAAACCAAAAACTCTAAAAAATATATATTATGTGCAAATTTTCTTTATAGACATTTGAAGTTCAAATTTGGACAAAATTACATAAAATTTAAATGAAGAATAATGATATTAGTTACTTTTTTGTAATTCAAAAACATTATTAGTGGAGACTTCAAACTTATAAGTGTATTTTAATTTTACTTAACACAATAATATTTTCAATTTAAGCTACTATTTGTCCATCTAATGATATGAATATTCATATTATTTTATTTCTAATAACATGAACATTCATAGTTCTATGATAGGTACTAAAAAGTGGTATTAACTCAAAGGTTAATAATATAATATGATATATATATATATATATATACACAAATTATAATAATTAAACATTAATTATATAATGACTGACTTATATAAACGACTTTAATAACAATATCAAAAAAATGTATCATGATATAAACTTGATATAGGCTTACACACAGGCCGTCACCGTTCTGAATAATTTTTTTGTATATGATATATTATAGTTTATAGAATTCAAATTTAACACATCTACTATAGTGACCCACTTGTCAACATTTTTTTTTAAATAGAAGCTAGACAAATAATTGATAAATGTTTACTAATTATTTAAAATCTAATTAAATAATGTTAATTAACGCGAACAAAATTATTTAGCATAGTCAAAAACTAAAATTTGTAGAATTAGGTAAATGTATGAAAGATATTTGTAAGTAAAACATAGATGTTGGATAACCTAAATTTGTATAATGTTAAAAATATTTTGCATCAAAATTTAGTTTTATGCAGTGCATGCTAAAATAATAAAGTAACAATTTTTTAAATTAGAAAAATAATAACTATAATCATTCATAAATCATAACACAAAATCTAAAACAATGATAAATAATTTTTAAAATAAATAAATTTGCTTTTTTAACATTTTAAGATCAGTACATTATTATTGCATGAATTTGATCTATTTGGTAATTTATTAACCTGTCACAAATAAAACTGAATTTATAATTTGATTAATGTCAAGTATAAGATCAAATTCATTTCACATACAAAAGTATACATTTTAATGGTTGAAAAAAAATCGTATACAATTCTAAAAATTTTAAAGGAATGTTAATATTTCTTAACTTAATAATAATTAACAAAAAAAAAAAAAAAATAGAATAACTATTAGTTTTAAAAATACAAAACATTTTATTAGATTTTCTAATAAAGGAAGCTAAAGATATTTAGATTTTAAGTTCATTATTATTGACTTTTTACAATTTTATTGTATATTTAGGTTGAACCCAAGTTAAGAATCATTTAGTCAATACTATAAAGTTAATTAATTATATCAAATAACTCAAATTATATTAAAAAGCTTCAGAAATGTTAATATAAATTAACAAATACAAATTTGGCAACTTTTGGAAGTTTAAAAAATATTTATTTGAAATTTAAAATGTATATGTGCTAATTTCAGAAGAGCATATTATTATGACTGATTAGCTGATTAGCTTCAAATATACAATAAAAATTATCAAATGAAAATACCACAACTTTGGTATGTTGTTATCGTAATAATATGTACCTATAAATAATTTTCTTAATGTTATAAAATTCAAAAACAAATATTTTGATTTTGTTGCAAAACTTATTGCTTTGGTTACAAAGTCTATAAGTTATCTAAATGTATTAGATTCTTTTTTATTTATGAGGTATTAAAAATATAATTAATGAACACTGCTTAGTATGTATTTAAATACAAATATATAAATAATTAGCCAACCCTCTCCAAAATACTAATGTTAGAATTTGTTCAGTATTGACTTATAAAAATAATATCGGTACCTAGTATTTATTGCATGTAAAAAATTGTTGAAGAATGAATAAATAAAATGTTTCATCAATAGTATAAATATTAAGAAGACTCAATGAAAATATTGCTTGTTACTACGTTTTTGTTATTGCAATTATAATTTATAATAACCGAAATTTAATCGTAATTGTTCCAAGAAGACAAATGTAAGAATTGTTTGAGGAGCCAACCTAACGAACGCCGGAACATAACCCTAAGTAAAAATAAAAATACACGTATAAAAATATTTTACAAAAGTAATCATCTTACCTTAAAGAATCCCATCGGTCCAAGCTTTGCAGTGTATCTTACTAAATCAAGTGTACCCTAAAAATTGTATTCAGTTTAAATATTAAAAAAAAATGTATCATTAGACATTTTTACTATATAGTTAAAACATACTGAAAATTCGCCTGGTTTAGCATTCATTGCGCGAGTTTTTAATACATCCAAAGGTTGAGTAAGAGTTGTTGCAACAGCACCCTATAGATTTAATAAATAATAAAAATTGCATCAAAAAAGTAATTTAAATTTTGTTCCACTTACAGCAGTAAGACTAGATAGAAAATGTGTAGTAGAGTTATCACTAAAGTGTCCAGATGATAACAACAATTGTTTCACTTGATCATAGAATGACAACTGTCCAACAGTCATTAAAACTGCACGCATTGTAGCCGTTGATGCACCCGAAAACAATCTGGTAAACCCTTCTTCACGCCAAACACGTAAAAAACCATCAAAAGCGTGCTTGTAACTAAAATCATTAAATTGTATTAAAATTTATTTTATACTTAAATAAAAAAAAAAATATATTAAGAGTTAAAATGTGATGATTGATGAGGTTTAACTATTTAAGCGTTAACTATTTCACATATATATCTCATTTCAATAAGTTATACTTTCTGTATTCAAAGTGTTTTTCATAAATATCCATGTGTTGGATTGAATATTGACACCCAAACTTTAATATCCATTGAAGGATTTTTCTACAGAAGTTGGTACAATGGATAAATCAAATTGATTCGAATCAATTGTGAAGGTTTCATGTAAATTTTCAATAATAAATATATGCACAATGCACACCAAAACTCTGTTAATAAACAATGCGAATACTGAATAAATAAAATGTTAGTATTTCATCACATTCATACTTTCTGCGTGTTTCCAGTGGTAACTTGACATCATTTTGCATTCGAACATTAATCATATCGGCTGGAGTTCCAACAAACCCACCAGCCGCCCCTGCAGCAGAAGCCAATAGCACTGTTTTATAGAACGGAATGTTTTCGCCAGGTTTGGTCATTGCTTGTTTTCCAACCTAAAATTAAACACAACTCATTAGAAATTGTAAAGTTCAAAGACACTTTACTACAATACCTCATATATTCCAAATCGTACAGTTGAATATGTCAGTTGTCGACACAATGATGCTGAAATACCTGTGTACAGTGAGAACACCCCTTGTTCTCTGATGATTTTTATTGCCAAACGGCTGGCGGACAGTTTTCCTTCTTGTTGTGTTTGTAAATGTACCTGTGTAGAGCAGTCTCAAAATAATTGATCCAGTCAAAATACTCTTTATCTTTATTCTTATTTACCTTAAGCAAGTCCAATGGATGTGTACAACATGCAGCACCAGCCGAACCAATACCACCGAAATACCATCGTGAAAACTTTTTACTTTTATCATTAGCTGCCATCTTATTGCTCTTCTGCCAAGTATGTGACCTGAAGAAAGTTCAAAATTATTCACGAAGAGGTGAAAACACAGTCAATGTTATTGGTAAATATGACCGCAACTCAAAATTAAAATAACTCTACATAATATATTTTGTAATTAGCATTAAACAAGTAAACAATGTCTAAGCTAGTGCTCCGTTGCCGGTAATTTATTCAGAGCTTTGATTGTCAAGGTAATGGTAAAATTCAAAACTCTAAACTCGAATGGAGATCCTACAGTGATCGACATTCTATATGCCTACGGTAGAAACCCTTACCGGTAAAAAACGAAATTCCAAGTCAATGTTCTAAGAATCACTTGCTGTTGCAGTACGTCCTCAAATGAACTAACTTTTCAACTTTCCCCTCCGGTTCCGGTCATGGTTAATCGGAGATTACCGTTCATTTCGGCCGTGGGGGAACTTACCTCCTCTATACGTTATTGGTATACCTAACGCGAATAATTAACGGAGTGGCGACTGCCGGTCGCCGGACTGCCGCGGTACGGTACACCAAAGTACCGCCTACGGGACTTGAAGGGGGGTGAAGCCATGAAGGGCAAATTGTGATAATCCAAGGTCAAATAAGTCGCACGATAAGCGAAATTTTAAGCCGGTCCCACACGACTCGTGTACTTTACGAGCGTATATTCGACGAGTGTACTTGCAAAGTTTGTACGATGTACGATGTTTGTAATTATGTTGCTCCTACACGACTCGTGTGTTCACCGATTATTCGTCAATAGTATATACTTTGCTCGTCATCGCCAATGCTCCTACACGACTCGTAATCGCCAAATATTTATTCGAAATAATGAAATACGAAATTTGCCTCAGTCCAAAATCGAACTCCTTCTCAAATAACGACAAAAATTCCAATGTTTTTTCATTGGACCACTCCATTTCGATGAAATTTTAGTAAATACAATCCACAAGAAGATATATAAATTTAAATAGTTAAAAAAAATTTAATTTAATTTAATTAAAGATTATTTAAATATTGACGCTGATTGCCAAGTAGGGATGTATCGTTCAAAAACGACCTTGTTCATTGAACGATTGGTTAATGAACGAACGACGAACGAACGAACGAAATGAAAAATAAATCGTTCAATTGAAACGTTTCATTCAACCGGTACCACTGTACGGCGTAATGAACTAATGAACGATGAACGAATACGAACAGCTGTTGACCGACGACTACATGTATCATTCGTTTGAACTAGTTCAGTTTAGTGAACGATGAACGAACGAAACTTCCCATCCTTAAATCTTACCATGTATCGTTCATTTGAACTAGTTCAGTTTCGTGAACGATGAACGAACTAGTTCACCCAAATGAACGAAACTTCCCATCCCTATTGCCAAGTGCACAATTCGTGTGGAATGACGTACCTCGTGGGATTACTACTGTAGTGATTAGTGATGGCATAATCGAGATATTTCGATTATGAAAATAATCTCGATTATATTATATTCGAATGATTTATTATAATCGAATGTTTCTTTCTAATGATATCTCGTTTATTTTGAAAACAATGAATTCTTGTTCTCAAAATAGTCAAAATGTTAATAATCGAATATAAATTATTTGGAATGAATGAATGATGTCCATGAAACGAAGGAATTTATTATAAACTATAATAAAATTATTATTAAACTGTTGTTGACTTCGAGTCTTTGTATTTTTAAAACAATTTATTTAAAAATTTAGTTTCTAACGATTGTCTTGATAACTAATTCGATAATTTCCATTATTAAATATTATTCGACATTACGTTCAAAACATTTTGATTATTTTGATCGAGTGATATCTCGATTATGAAAATGTCTCGATTACTAATCATTCGATTATGCCCATCACTATAAAAAAAAAATACTATATAGTGATATTATAATTATATAATGATATTAACAATAAATAATAGTCTATTTTTTGGGGAAATCCAAGATTAAATTTCCTATCAGCACGAATCACTCATGTTGTATCCGACACCGACGGGAAACCGCGAGTGACTCGGCATGTAAAAATAATCGTCGTGCTTTACGATTAAATACCTCACACATGACTCGCAAAGTAGTACGATTGACGAATGTTCGCCGATTACACGAGTCTTGTCACACGACTCGAGTGGGACCAGCTTTAAGAATAAATAAATTGACCCGGCAAACCTCGCGGACTAGAAACGACCGACGAAGAGTAAAAATTATAATTGTCACAGGAAAGATAAACACACTGTTTTCGCCGGGTCCGAAGCGAGGATCCCAAAATATATTTTAGGACATCTATAGTCCGAAATGCCTAGTCTCAATTCTGACATTACTTTTACTCATTAATCAAATCTCTAATAACTCTATTCAGAAATATAAATTATTTTATTATTTTTGTCTTTATAATAACATAACGGTATGTACTCTATAGCAAAGAATAGATAAAATATCTAAAGATTTTATTTATTGTCAATACTGTGTCTATACTTTTATAGTATATGGATCGATCACTCGAAAAGTCAAAACAGCTGTAGATAACATTATCAATAGCAATCACTGAGGTCTGAGATATCATCACAGAACAACACATTATCATAAAATACAACAATAACATTATTATATAATAATATTATCTTAGTCCACGCGCTCTTAGATCCTGATAGCGGGAAATTTTCAAACATTTCAACACTTTTTTAAAGTTTAAACGAATATTACGACTTGGCGGTTACTAGGCTCAGGCGTCTCGTTGTCTGGCTCCCACTGCCCGCTACGCTGTCCAACCGCCGGCGCAATGTCCAACGTGGACGTTTTGGAGCAGTTGCAACTGGTGCTCAGGCCTGACATGTCGAACCGGCGTTTCGTTTGCGTCGAGGAGACTGACACTGCCAAAGCGGACGTGATCTTATCGTTTTATATGTGGTACGTGTTCACCAAGACTGACCGGCCCGTGTGCATGGTTGGTATCCGAGACACGTACGGTCACTACCAGAATGTAGGCCTCAAGTTCCATTACAACCTGCTGTCGATGTCCAATCAGAAGCGGTTTGTGTTCGTCGAGTCTGTCGAGTCCATTGACGGTCTGGTGGGCTGCGCGCAAGACCTGCTGCAAAGGCACCCCACCGGCTCTGTCTACATGGTGGTGGACGACATTAGCTCGCTGTTGTTGTTGGGTAAAAAGTTCGAGGACATTGTTGGATTCCTGATGTTTGCCAAGTGCCAAACGCGCCTTTGCCTAGTGCTTGGCTGTTGGAAACACAAGGCTGACGAATCAGCTAAGAGGCTAGCATCTGCTGTATCGCATCTATCAGACATCAGGGTGGCGCTAGCACCATTAGTCACAGGATTTTCTGATACTGCAACAGGCACTATGAGGATCACTACACATGAATCACTGTACCGCATAGATGATGTGTCTTACTTGTACAAATTGGCCGACAATGGTCTTAAGTTAACATTAAATTCGGGCACTGTCAAATAATAGTATAATACCATTAGGTTTTAAATATTATATAAACTGTTGTAAAATGGTATGATCTGATGCATACTGTTTGTATAAAATTAATTCATAATAAATTGTAAATTAATATCAATTAACATTAACTTTTAATTTTATTTAAAAAAATGTATACAAGCAAACAAACATTCAATAATAACATAGTATTAAAAATTCGACAACCATTAACAATAATCATAAATCACAGAAAATCAAAAGTAGGACATAAGTTCACAACAATTAGATCTTTTTTTAATAAATAAATAACAAAATAACCTTAAGCTTAATATAAAAGAAAATTCATTATTTTACATAGTTTTAAAATACTAATCTACAATCTATTAAATTGTCTTTTCAGTAGTAATACAAACAGTAAAAATTTTCATAATTCTATGCAAAATCGTAGACATGATTATACTGTTTCAATACATTTATGGTTTTTGTAATTAATATATATATAATATAGGTTATTACATAGGTATACATTTAATCAGTGAATGTTAAACGAGAATAAAAGATTTAATTGTAATATGATGTTACTAATATTCTTCTAATATTTTAAATTGGATCAAAATATATTAAACTTATAATAGACAAAAGTTAAATATTTAAAAAATTAGGTAATTCATACTTAATGAATTTTTTTGAATATAGGAATGTGATAAGCACAATTTAATAACAATTAATCAATATAATTTTATATTTTGGTAATCAGAGATTTTGTACCACAGTTTTGATAATAGATTTGATTTTAATCCAAATTAAAATAATCCTTTAAAATGATTTTATTTCATAATAAATTAAATAAGAACTATTCAGTATTTTAGTCTTAAAAAAAAAAAAATGGTTAAAGTATCAGTTTTTGGTGTTAATAACTTTAAACATTTAACAAGTTAATGAAAATGTCACTGTTTTATCTAAATAACTAGAAAAATACTAGATATAGTAGATATAAAAAAAATAATTGTTGACCAATTGTACAGTGCTGATAATGCTAAAAAAGTATTTATTTGCATATTTGGCACAAGAATTATTAAGATAAACATTATAGTTGATTCAATTTTTTGCCAAGTCCAAATATTAAAAATATGGAAATCAGACAAGATGTCAGGAACTTGCCTAATATATTATTAAAAATAACTAGTACTTTAATTGAAATATTATGTGATGTGTGATACTATTATGTACATTATACTCCGGCCCATAAGAAGATGCAACTAATGACCAATTGCGTCCAAATTGACACATCCCACATGTTACAGTATACTACCAAAGAATATATACTATATTCTATGGTACAACTGAGTACATATAGTGGGGAAACGGTTTAACAGTACCTCGGAGAGTAGGAACGATCACCTGTATATTCAAAACAGTGTGTTCTCTTGTAAGCCGATGTATAACTATATTTTTAAAATCTTATTCAAAGTTAATGGACGGTATGAGACAAATAATAATAGCTTAAGTAATTATTTTACTTTATTAAATTATGTTTGATAACTTCAAAACTGTAGCTTGATTACACCGCTTAAGAACAAATTCACATTTTGGTTGAAGCCAAGGTTCACCATCAACTTGAATGGGTAGTTTTTGCAATAATTTTACCTGTCAATCGTAAAATTCTTGTAAGCAAGTAACATAAATTTATCAATTGCATACAAATCAATATTTATAACTCACTCTGATCACAGATGCTTGACCAATTCTAATAGGTTCGGCAATTCCCATTTTTAATTGTGCAATATGTATAGAAGATCGTATGCCAAGTACTTCTAACAATCCATCATCAATGAATTGCGCACCAAACTCATTACCATCATTAGCTCCCAATTTCCATAAATTTACGCCAGCACCCCAAGATTCAATATTCACAATAACAATGGATTCAATATCTGGTAAAACTATTTTTTTGTCATCCATATATAAATTAATCATATCAGGCAAACCTTTACACTGATGTTCTAGAAATTGTTGTGTACCACACCCTACATATATCATCTTATTCAATAGTGTACTATTGAATAAGTATAATGGTGACTTTCTAGTACGATGAAAATCTAATGTGATTTGAGCATCCAAACCGATTCCTAAATAGTTGTACATTGTGATAGTGTTTGTTATTTTTATCTTCTTCAACACATTTGACAAAATGTTCACTTTCCATCTAGTAAAAAATAATAAACGTTAATCTTTTGGTTAATTTTCTTTCTATAATAAAGTTGAAAAAATGAATCAACAACCTATCTAATTTTATAACTGAAATGTTATCAAGAGAATTCACTATTTCGGAACAATCAGAGTCAGAATAGGAAGTTCCCCATCCCAATATCCTAGACAAGTCATTGCCTGTACCAAGTGGTATAATACCTACAGCGGGATCTATCTGAAAATATTAATTTTATTATTAAAATATGTGTCATTATATGTGTCATTGATGTAAACAATGGTGAATTTATAATTACTTTTAATTGTAAATTATGAATGCTGTTTAATACACCAGCTACTGTGCCATCACCACCAGCAACCAAGACATAAACACATTCCAGCTGTGTGGTTTTTAACCAATTTAAAGCTTTTTCTGGAGGGCAGTCAATAACATCATATACTTGTATAGGATTTAATAAACGCCGGAAATGTGAAATTATTAGAGCTCCATCATTATTACCAGACTTCTTATTTGCTAAAGTATTACATAAAATATATTTGAAAATTGTATAAGATTTCATTATACAAATGCTTACCAAATATGATTAATGGTGTCCATTTTTCCCAACCCGGATGAATAACTTTTTCAATTGTTTGCTTGGATATGCTTTTAAATCGATTACTTGTTTTTATACAAAATGGCGGTATAATATATTTACAATATATTCCAAAATCACATTTCTAAAAATAAATTACAACAAAAAAACTATAACTTTCAAAAAATAAAAATAACAGTAATTATTGAATTATATTTCAATAACTCTTTAATATAATAATGTTGTTTAGAAATCTAAATGAAGTTCCTGATTTTAGTTGTATTTTTTTAGTTACAAATAACAATATAAATATAACACAATGATCAAATAAATATATACATATATATATTATTAAGTTTTTAGTTAAATATTTATAAACACTATAAAAAGTGATTAAAAATTAACTATTACCTGAATAAATTGAGTTATACAATGTTCATGTAAAAATCTCCTACACCATATACATTGAAAAAAATGTCCAAGAATACTATCAGTGTCATCATCCGAAGAGCAAACACAACACGTAACATCAATTAATAGAGCTATAGCAAAAAATTGAAATAATTCATATCTCAATAGTATATTTAAATAATATCTATGTTAAATTATTAAATTACACTTGTTCCAGTGATGTGTGAAGGTCTTAGCAGGTCTATTGGTGCTTAAAATCTTACAGCATATTCGTTTGTTAGCTTTTTTTACACAGCTTAAGTCAACAAAAATCCCACAATTATCACAGAATCGGACTTTAGATCCATGCGTTAATGTTTCGCATATGATACAGGCATTTGGATCCTATAAATAATGATCAATAATTTGTTTTTAAAACATTAAATCAGATATTTATCCAGACTGATTGAATAATACTTACACTTAGTATGTAGGTTGGTTTTTCAACCCAAACATGAGATGATAAACTTTTGTCAGCCACATCATTTATAGGAGACAACCATTTAAATGCTTTAATACTGAAGACAAATACTACAATTGAGATTATAAATGTAATTAAACTGGAAGTCACTAGATCATCTGTATCCAAATACATGGTAAAATATCTGAAATAGGTTAAAAATAAATAAAAAGTAATTGAAAAAAATCCACGATTTTCTACAATATTATTACGAAATACATGGACTCTCGTGAATGTGTATAACACAAAAATGGTTAACTTATTACGTAAGTAGGTAGGTATAAGTAATAGTAGCATTATCGATTTACTTTTCGAACTCTGCTCAGTAGTATCTAATCCTATATTAAAAAATAAGTACAACTGACAACGTTTCGACGTTGCGTAGTTATTATTCCGCACATAATATCTGATTTTTTGGCAATTTGGCAGAATATAATGGTAAACGCGCAAAGGCTTTTATTTTAAAATACGTATTGCGTACTATGAGAGGTAGATAATATGAGTAATATTCAATGTATGATACGCGAAATATTCTAGTTTTATTTCCATCATTTGGAAGTTGCGGGTAAGTGCTAATCCGGTGATGTAAATTAAATATTGTGTTATTATTTATTTTATATTATCAAAACACCAAAATATAAATATCTAAAAATGATAACAATTTCATATCAATCTGAATAGGAGGTAAACCTTATAGCATATATGGATAAAAACCTTATACCATTTGATACTTATTATACAATGCTTATATACTTTTTTTTATAATAAACTAATTAATTATAATGATCTAACCATCTATATAAGATGTAAATACTAAACAGTAAACATTAAAATTAAACACACTATATATATAAGTAGTTGAATAATGAGTTTTTTAATGCCATGCAGGTCGGGAGGTAGTAGATGAACTTATCACATGACACATAGATAACGTCAAAGCCGTTTAAAAATTAAAAGTTTAATTTAAACCGACACTACATTATGAAATTGACCTCAATCTACATTTTATATAGTATTAAAGTATTTCAGCATATACCCTTAACTGTTTTTTTGTATACCTATAGTATCGTCATAGCTTCCCCAGTTGACTAATTCTAATATGTTAAAAATTATGAATATTTTTTTCTTTTACCTATTATTATTTATAATTAGTAGGACTGGGAAGTTATTCTGTATTTCTGCACGTATAGCAATTATAGCCTTATAGGCTTAAATTATCGAGTTTATAAAATATATATATCATTACATTATAAGTAGTACATAAAATAGATTAAAATATTATAATTTATTGTCTATAAATATAGTTGTTTACACTTTATCTATAGCAACCTAACTATATATAATATTATGTAATAAATCTTAATTGTACGGCTTTTATTCATAACAATAATTCATAATAAATAACAAACATTGTATTTCACAAAGAGCACAAAAAATAAATAGTAAGTACCTAGATACTATGTGTATATAGTGTTTATACGCGGCAATGGTCAATATAAATGACTAAATATCCTATTATTTTCTCTAATAAGTTAAAAGCCTTATAGAATAAAGCTTCAGTATATTTATCTTAGTATCGATCATAATAACGAGTTAATCATTATTCGTTTAATCGTTTACCATTGGTAAATATGCTGGTCAATTGTTTTTTGGTAACTCCCAAGTTTTTGACAAAAAGTTAAAAATATTTCCAAATTATATTAATATTATAATTCTGAATTACACAAATTATAATTTATTTAAGCATGCTTTACTTTAATAACTTTTAAGATTAAGTTTAAAACTTTAACATAATACCATAATATTATGGCTATCTTACTATTTTCTATTACATTATACCCATACCGTGTAAAGGTTTAGTATGACGCACCTATATAGCAATCATTGTAACTGCAGTACACGACGACCAAAAAAAAATGAATTTATTTATAAAATAATTTTTTGTACGGTCAAAAAGGTTTAAAACTGAATCAAGATATAAGTTGTGTGTGTGTGTGTATATAAGTTCTACTAGTCAATTTTACTAATTTAACTTAGGTAGGTATATTAAAAAAAAACATTTGTGGTGCGTTAGTCTTAAAGCCCGCTCCTGGGTGCGTCACTGATGACTGATCGGTTCATTACCCACCTTAAGCATCCATAATATACTTTTCGGCTTATCGCAGTAACATAAATAATCTAAAAATAATTGTAAATCAACAGACATTTAAATCGACTATCAATTATTGTCAGTATTTATTGAACGTAGTCTGTACATACTTATTATTGTACAATGAGAGAAGTTTTCTATACGCGACAAATAATAATAATAATAATAAATAATAATATTATAATGCTTAATTATTAAATTTTATTGTTGTATATGTAAACTATTAAACAAATATCTAAATATATTAATTTTAAAATTGATAGTAACTAACACTAGGTAATTGCATAGTAAATGTGTTTTGGTGATTTAAAACATAAGAAATAATTGAAAGAAATTCACACCACATAACCACCAACAACTGGTTAAAAATATCAAAAATACAAAGACACAATTTTTTATATAGATTTAAAATTTAAATGTCAACGAAATTGGTTATTTAAATGAAATGTAACAATTTTATATAAACAACTACGTTTAAAAAAGTAACTCTAAGTTACAAATCGGAATGATCGCCAAAATAATCAATTAAAAATAAGTGGTAACAAAAATAGTCAAAATAGGTAACGGGAAAAAAATGAATGTATTCGTTATTCGTATTGGTCATCGGTAGAGTTCGACAAAAAAAAAACACTTAAAATAAATCAATTAAAGCACAAATAATTAAAAATCGTTATTTGATTATTAATTTAATACTCCTTTTATATTTTAATAGATAATATTATTGTTATAAACATTACATTTATTAAAAATGATGGATATAAATACATCATAATAAAAGTGGTGGGCAAGTGGCTATCACTCTACTGTACTGTAGATGTCGAGTGAGTCATTGTAATTTGTGTGGGAAATTTGAATTTAATAATATAAAATCTGTGTACAAGAAAAACGATTCTGGGCGAAGACATTCTGTCAGCCTACATTACTATAAGTATATAATACTATACTACTAAAGTATATATATGTTTTATGATATTATTGCTGTATATAAACTATTACGTAAAGTAATTTATTATACGATTAGTAAAACAGTATAGGTTGAATTAATTATTGCATTTTAAAATGCCGTTGTGTGTAGAATAATAATAATAATAATAATAATAATAATAATAAAGGTACTTTAAAACTTTAAGATTTTCAAGTACCCGCATTATGAATAATATTTTTAAATTATAATAAAATAACTATAACATCGTTATACCTATAAATTCTTAGAGGTTTAAATATCTAATTTCATATAAATTTGAACTTAAAATTTTCACAAAAAAAACTATTTTAAGACATTTTTTTATTTTTTAGTTGCAATATTAATTATTTATATGAAAAATCTTGTTTTAATTTTTCAGTTCTTAGCTATAAAAATTGAACATTTTATAAATTTTTTAACTATAAAATATTTTGCAAATTTTCGTAATTTTGATAAAATTCGTCAAAATATAAACTTTAAAGTTTAAATGCTTTTAAAAATCGTGCTTACGTATCTTTAATATTTTTGAACTGTTATTATAACAATTTACGATCGAGGAACCAAGTATTAAATTTTTAAGTTTTTGATATAGCAAAAAATTTTTATCGATAATAAAACAAAACACTAATAAAAATCAAATTTTTCTTATGCTTATAAATATCTCAATAAGAATCAAAATCAATTATAGTGTGAAAAAATGCTAATATACAGTCAGTAAAAATTGCTGTATCTACGGGCCTACGGTTATTTTTTTTAGAGTTACATCAAAAAACCAAAAGTAGATATTGTCAGTAACTGTTTTTGCGTTAAAATTCCGTTATTCCTCAATTTTTTTTTTTAATGCTTCTGAAAACTACTAAGAATTTTTAATTTTAACCTCCTAAAAGTAGGTATCAACTATTGATTTATTAATGCACCAGAAAATTTACTGAAAGTGAAAATCTAATCATTGTTTCAACTATAATGACAATGATTACAGCTATAAAAAAAACACACATATATTATCATTGTTAAATCAATGAATCCCTATGCTGAGAATCTAAAAATGTACGATATACTATACGTCATATATTCCGAATTCTTTAACTAAATCATGTGAATTATTGTGCGAAATATATGAACTTTTGACTTTCGGAATTTTTCTTATAAATAAAATAGAGATTACATGCCTATATATAAGCTAGAAAAATAATTGCATAATGGATCAATATTTTTCAGTTAACTATAAATGCCAATCCCGTTAAATAGTATAGAGTATATTTAAATAAATGCTATTCCTGTATAGTAGTACAGTGGCGTAATACCATTACATTTCAACAGGTGCGAAACTTTCATAGGTCCAAATGGTCCAATATGGTAATCAAAAAAAAAAATTTAGTTATATTCAAAGCCGCTCGCTTCATTGGCGTGTACTTTAGCAATAATTTGATTTCATTCGAGTATCAAAATTATTTTAAAAATAATCTCTATATTTTATGTCAATGTGGATTGATATTATATTAATCCACCTTGGTTTATGTATTTTACTATTTATTCAGTACTGTAAGTTCTGTTATCTTTTATCAAAAAATCCAATAAAACAATGAAATAGAATTTTATTTTTATAGGATAAGAGTTAAGTTTCAGCAGGTGAAAAAGCATATCATTGCACCATACTACTACATTATGGTATAACAATAATAATGAACCTTTCAAATATTTAAAATACGCAAACGCATAGGTAAAACGCATTTTAAAATAAGTAAAATATTAATAAAATTCTAAAAAGCAATTATTTAAAAGTAAAAAATAGCCAAAATAGTATTACAATAAAAAATGGCTATAAAAAGCGAAATAAAATGTCATACACTAATCTTGCATTCATGCGTGATGCGTAATATGAAACAAATTTATGACTGTCAGCTGACGTAGGTTTGTATTAGATCAATAGACAAAAAATAAATTCCTCTAACATCTGAACTCTAAGTATCATCCACTCATCATCAAGCTATAAAAATAATTTAAAAATAGATTTCATCAGTCAATTAAGTAATTAAATAGTAATCTATTTTTACCATTTATCAAAATGCATTATTGTTTTTCTATCATATAAATGTTTATTAAAAGACAAAATGTTAATATAAATTATCTAAGTTTAATTCTGGGATAATATTGATTGTCCTGAAACTTTTTATCAGTACACCTTTAGGCAAAAACTGGTGGAAGGGCGTCTTAATCCTTCCACCAAAAATACAGATAGCATTTTAGTTGTGTGGGATTGAAGCGCTCACATTGATGTTAAAAATGTTAGCCTCCCATAAAATTCCAATGGATATTCGCCTGTTGGCGGGCACCTACAGTACGTTTTATTCACAAACACGTATACAGGGGGAGGGGGTGGAGTATCAATCCCACCACACCAAAATATAATAAGAACATTTTATTTGTCAACTAAAAGATAGATTTTCTAATTACCATCTCGTAATGGTCAAATTATAATTACTTATTCCAAAGTATTTTAAATAATAATGCCGATGTAAAAGATTTATAAGAAGTAGCGCTTTTTTATCAAGATACTAGCTGTATCCCTCGACGTTGTCTAAGTCAAAGATTAAGTTAAGAAAACCTCAAGTGATTTACATGCAACTTATCCAACTGCATCGGATTACAGAAAATATGCGAGCAGTAGGTATAATATCAAGTAGACCTGCGGTGGATTGAGGACCCCGCGAGGTGCGTAAGTAAGTAAAATCAGAATATTAGACACATAAAAAACATTGCAACGGTGCAGTGGCCTATATCAAAGATTTGTTTTTTTTTTCTAAATTTATTTGTAAAAAGGTTGGCAAATGGATACCACTCTGCTGTACAACAGGTGACAAGTGAGTCACTTTCATGGATGTGTTAAATTTGTATTCTATGATATAATTTATTGTATACGAAAAACGATTCTGAGCAAAGACAGTCTATATAACTAAGTGTATTCTGAGATATTATTGCTATTAAAATAATTTATATTACTATTAATATTACAGTAGATTGAATTAATTTTTCAGAAAACGTTGCATTAGAAAATTTAATTGAGTGTATAAAATATAGTAATATACTTTAAAAGTTTCAAGTACCCACAAAAAATATTTTTAAATTACAATAAAATAACTAACATTGTCATTCTTCATTTAAATATTTAAATTTGTCCAAATTTGAACTTAAAATGTCTATAAAAAATTATTTTTTTAATATATTTTTTTGATTTTTTGGTTGCATTATAAACTATTTATGAAAAACTTTGTTTTAAATTTTCAATCCATAGTATAAAAACTGAACATTTTATAAATGTTGAACTCAAAACAATTTATAAATGTTCGATGATGAATTTCGGTTAAAATTTGAAGTTTAAATGCTTATAAAAAAAAATTCTGCTTATATATTTTTATTATTTTTGATTTGTTATTTTAACAACTTATGAGGAATCTTGTATTAAATTTTCGTGAAATTTTACCCAATGAAATTTTTTTTATCAACATTTAAAAAAAAAACTACGGAAATCACCGCTAATTTTCAGTGGTGCCGAAGTCCTAAAAATTTAGTACGGAGAAAAATAATTTAAAAGGCCATAATATCTAAATATATCGTCCTCAATTGTGTATTTGGGGAGGGGGCTAACATTTTATAAATTTTTAACTACAAAACAATTCGCAAATGTTTGATGATGAATTTTGGTCAAAATTTGAAATATAAATGCTTATAAAAAAAAAATTATGCCTATGTATTTTTATTATTTTTGATCTGCTATTTTAACAACTTATGAGGAATCTCGTATTTAATTTTCAAGAAATTTGACTCAATGATATCTTTTTTTATCGATTTTTAAAAAAACCAAAAATTTCTTAGGCCTATAATTAGTACAAAAATTATCAAAATACTTTTTATTTTTTTTATTAGAAACTTACGCTTAAATTTTTTTTTAATTTTTACTTGCAACAAGTTAAGTGAAGAACATTGTATTATATTTTCATTTTTTTTGACCAACTGAAAAAAATTTTATCGGCAATAATAAAAAAAATAAAAAAAAACTGAAAATTTATAATGCTTATAAATAGCTCAAAAAAAGTCAAAATATTTTAAAAGTTTTATGATGTATAAAAAATGTTTTCATAAACATTCGATGAAAATTTCATGTATACGGTCATTATTTTTTTTTTGTTACGTTAAAAATAAAAATAAATTTTGTCAAAAATTTGTTTAGCGAAAAAATTTACGATTTTCTTTCATTTTTTTTTTAATTTTCCGGACGCGTTTAAAGACTATTGGAAATTTGTTACTTTTGACCTTCCAAAATACCAACTAGATTGACTTTCTTACCAGAAAAGTTGCCAATGAAGAAAATCGGAGCACTTTTATTGCACTAAAACGAGATGACAGACTCAAAAATAAAATATATAATAATAAAAAAAAAAAACAATAATTAATAATTATACAATAAATACAATTTTTTTGATAAAATAATGAAAACTGTATATAAATATGTAATACACATTATAAGTACTTTCAGGGCCGTGCCGTACTTAGAAATTTTGCGCCCCGGGTTCAAAATTCACGGTACCGATTTTCAAACAATTTTTTTTTATTATTATAGTACAGTGGTGACCAAATTTTTTTTAAAAATTTAAAAATGTTATACAAAGCTCCTTATAAGTTGTAGTTATTAGCGTAATTTAAAAAAAGAATACGAGCTTAAACTTACAATAGTATTTTTCTGAGCGCCTAAAGTTAGAATTTAAAAAAAAATTCGACAAAAAAAACGAAAATTTGCAAATTATTTTGTTAGAAATTTATGAAAAATTTTATTTTTATTTCTAAGGTTTAAAAATTAAAAGTTCTCTCTGCGAAGAATAATTGATTTTTTGTTCATTTTATTTGAGAAAATTTTCTACCCTCAAAATATGCCTTCCTTTAAAACCAACCCTGGACACTTGCCAAATTTAAAATAATTATACTAACATTGTTTTATATTTATCTAGTTACACTTACACGCATTGATTTTGGTTTATTCATATTTAAATAAGTACATTTCGAAATCGATCGGCTTGAATCAAACATTAATTTAATATTTATTACCTATACACCGGCTACCGACGAACGTCGATCAGCGCTTTTGATGCATGCACTCGTTTATTTATTACTCTTTTTTTCACCTACGTTTATTTTTAAAAGTTTTGTACTTTTATCCCAATCAGAATACAATATTAGAAAGTGCAATCGCTGTTTAGCGAAAATCGGATACCGAGCGGATCAATTTAACCACCGCCTATTAACACCAATAATATGTATAGATCATAATAGAAGTGCCAAGTGATACACAATAATACATAATAATACACAGAATATAGAAAACAAAATATTTACTAATAATACAGCTCGTAATACCATGTCGAGTACGGTCAATGTTAATGCTCATACCTGCAATATGTTATATGGCTGTCTGGACGTATCACATAATATTATGGTAGGTAGGTGTGGACATTTTGTTAATTCTTAATTAGGTGTTATTAAACGGTGGACTGGCGTCGTAACGATTACAAATTGGAAGTATGACGATACTCAGTATGCTCACGAGTGACAACTGCTTAGTAGTAAGTGCCTGCTGACACGGCAGTGACCGTCACTGCACGTCTGTTCATATTATATTTATAATTCCAAAGACATACTCACATCCCAACGACGATATGTCTTATATCAAGACATAATATTTTAAACCGCGGTAGGCGCGCGATGTGTGTGTACAATGCAAAAATGCAAAGATATTTTTACGCTTTTGAATTTCATGGAGAAAAAACCACGCCGTCCGCCGACGACAATTTATAATATTTATGAACAGCACACAAGTATAACCGTACCGATGCGGGGCAGGCTGTCTGCCGCCGCTGAGAATAAGATATTGCAGTAAAGTCGCGCTTTGCGCGTTTAAATCTGTATTGTGCTCGAACGTGGCCGCGACGCGCCTGCATCTGGCGATCAGTAATTATTTCCAATAACATATTAATTACAAAACGACGTCCGATAGAAACGCGCCGATACCTTTTTACCGGCATTCGGGCGATCGATGGTCTCGCGATCACGGGGCCAGACGACGTGGTAGTTAATTATTAAAAACATGATACCCACGACCCATCGAGGCATTTTAACCATGAGCATGCACATTTCGCAGGGACAAAGGCTACCGCCGCCGACCTGTACTGCGTGAAAAATGTTTATCATCCGACTACTCTTATCTCTCGTTTGTGCCAAGCGATGATCGAGATTTGTTGGTTATGATTTGTATGGATTTATTTTATTACTTAATTTTGTAATTCGTGCCTACTGAACGCAGTTGCGGTCAGTCATGGATTCGTGATCGCTGGAAATTTAAATTCTCAACACGCCGCTCGAACATGCCCCACAGCGATCCATAGTACTGCCACCGAATAATCGCACCTCTGCACCGTTCTAAATAAGATAACTTTCTGTTGTTTTTCTCGGCGATCTGATTCACGGTTTTATATATGCATTTGAATAAACACAATAATTGGTAGTATGAAGAGAAGGAATGGCGATTGTGGAAAATCTCGAAAGGCCTTGAAAAGAAACAAATCCGCCACCGAAGGAATCTACTGGAGGTATATTATGATCACGACTGTTGTGTGCGCGAGTGCATCATTTTGACACTAAACACCTACATGTCTGCTGTTTCTAGTTCCGTACATTATCTGAAGCTGTTCGGCATTTGGCTCGTTCTAATCCTACTCGATTATTTACTGCACTTTCGGTTTGAGTACGTCTGGCCATTTTGGCTTCTGTTTCACAAAATTATTGAAGGAATTAAACATCAAGGATTTGTAAGTATTGATAATCTATAAATTGTATTATTCTCTATGTCATTCTACCTATTTCAACTGTTGATCACTGTGTGGAGAAACAACTATCATATTATTTAATGCACGGTGAACAGCCCTCACTTATCCTGATAGTATTTGAATTGAATAAACATTAATTGAACTTGACATTCAATAATTGTATAGTTAGTTTAAATTTGTCATACAAAATCATTATCAATAACTTGTCAATAAAAATTTACAGAAAAAGTAGTTACTGTTAGGTTATTAAAATACATTTAAAAATATGTTTTTATTAATATACTTTGTCATGTTAATGTGTTTTTTTTTTTTTTGAGTGATTTATAGCTAAAATAGTTTAATGTGTTAATTAGTGCTCAAGTATAAATTATCCAGTAAATATGTTAGCATTTTATTTTTTAAGCTATACCTTGAATGATAAATTTATGTATTTATCAAATTAACATACCATATTCTTACTTATGTATTTCTAATGTTACAGGTTTATACAGTGTTTTTTGTTTGCATTGCATTGACATCAGACATGGTGTGCTTTTTCTTCATACCCGTACATTGGTTACTGTTTGTTGCTAGTACATATTTTTGGGTGCAATATATTTACCAAGCAGGTCAGTAAAATGTTAGCTTACATTTGTTTCTTTTAGTTTTTGTTTATTTACATAATATTCATTGTATACACTATACAGAAAAATGTGTTTCTTGGCCAGTGGTAACTTTATTAGTCTTATACATTTATGTGGAGGCTTATATCCGACTGAATAACCCTGACCATATTCCTTATAAATTGGTTTTGTGTAAACCTTTAGCTGCTAACTGGTAAGATACTAAAAAATATATATATTATTTATTGTTTTGTTCATAAATAGTACATAATAATTGCTTACTATTTTTTAGTATTGGATATCCTGTGGTTACACTATGTTTTGGTTTCAAAAGTTATTTAAGTCATAAATTAAGACAGGTAAGCATCTTAAAATAGATTAAATTAAATACAATTAACAGAGTGCTAATAATGTAAATTATTGTCCAACTATAGACTATGATACTTGTAGTGTATGTTATTAATCTCAATTTCTTTTTTTAGAAACAACAACATAGGGTTTCTAAAGAAAATGAGTTTTATCAAAACTTATTATTAGATGCTTTACCGTTTGATAGAATAACCGGCTCCATTATACCTAGTCAAGAAAATGATGATGGAGGTAATTATGTGTCTGAAAATGTAAAATTCTTAAATCTTAATATAAAGTTGTTTTATTGTACATTTGTAGAAATATGGTTAGAATCAATTTGTGAGGTGCCTGCAGAAGACAATGATATACAAAATAATAAAGTGATATCTAATGGTAGTGTTCCACATAAGAAACCGGAAAAGCCAGATACTATATTTACTGAAATACCTATTAAAAAATTAATAACTAATGATAAATTAATGTAAGTA
Source organism: Pentalonia nigronervosa (assembly GCA_014851325.1). Classification (NCBI taxonomy): domain Eukaryota; kingdom Metazoa; phylum Arthropoda; class Insecta; order Hemiptera; family Aphididae; genus Pentalonia; species Pentalonia nigronervosa. The sequence continues at coordinate 31,694 of JACXSJ010001653.1, read as the reverse complement.
ATTACTCAATTATAAATAGTCTATTTGTTTGTCAAAATAAAACGGAAATAATATTAAATTGGTTATGGTAGATGTAATAGTTATCAAGAAAACCATGTAATTAAAGAAACAGAAAAAATTAAAAGGGTAACTCCTAGAGCACCATCGACTAAAAACAATAATCATCTAAGATGTAGTAATCAAAACTCGAGCACAAAAGAATCTACAAAAGCTAAAGGCACCTCACCACTAAGATTAGAAAAGCCTTTAATTGTTGATCCTAAAGACATATATTGTGAAACGTAAGCTTTTATTGTATTTCAATATTTGCTTTTATTAATATATGTAATACATTATTAGATTGGAAAATGAGTTAAAAAGGCTTAAATGTGAACTCCACTCGTGTAGTCAGACAGAAAAAGAACTGAGAAATCAGTTAAATTCAGCTATAGTTGAAAATTCAAATACATCACATGATTTGACAAGGCTGAAACAAGAACATGAAGAGACTAAATCTAAGTAAAATATAATACTTAATAATGCTTTATTAGATCATTTATTTTATTTTACATTGTATTAAAACTAAATTGTTTAGGGTTATCAATTTGGTAGTAACCCATCAAAATGATAAGCAGATGATGTCTCAACTTGAAAAACGTTTGTCAGATGAAAAACGACTAAGGATTACATGTGAGTCTCAATTAGTCACAGAAAGACGACAATTAAAAAAAGTTGAAGAGATTGCTGCTTCTAGATTATCAGCTTTATCTACAAAGTAAATATTTTACTTATTCATTTTATAGTTAAACACTAAATACAAATTCTTAATTTTTTTCAGACCAGAATGTACAGAAAGCTGCAAGGTTAGACGCAGAGAACTTGAAAGTGAAGCCAAAGCATTGCGCAAAGAACTTAGGATAAAAGAAGACCAGTATGTGGCGGCCCAAAAAGAGGTCAATGTAAGTTTAAATATACTTATTTTAATATTGAATCAAAATTATTTTGTTGATTGTAGGATCTTCAACCATATAAACAAAGTCAAGATAAAATTGATTTTGTTATGTCTGCATTGTCAACATTAAAGGACAAAAATGCTCACTTAGAACACAGTCTGAGCGCAGAAACGCGCATTAAACTTGATCTGTTTTCAGCATTAGGCGAAGCCAAGAGACAGCTAGAAATTAAAATTAGTAATGTTTTGAATATAATCATAATTATTGGATAACATAGTAATATTGGTTTTTATCCTTAGATAAAATTTCATCTCAAGAAAAAGAGATTGAAGAACTTAAGTCTAAAATGGCTCAGACAATGATTATGACGCCACCAAATAACTCATACCACGTGGGAAACTCTGTTGGCGGATCGCCAACAATGAGGTTTGGTGGTAGTAATTCACCTCAATCTAGCCTTGATCCAAATGCCACCATATATACACCCAAGAAAAATTCACATTTAGTCACTGAAGCTTGATTTTATAACAAAAGTAGGTATTATTTTGTAAATATTAAATATATTGTATGTCCTACAATGCATTTGTTAGGCCAATTCAGTGTACTTGATGCAATGCAAAAGACCCTTCCAAATAAAAATTGCTTTTTGTACTCTGCTGTGTAAAATTTGGTGGCGTTAATTTAACCAGTAATGTACCAGGAATATCAACAGTATTACAGTAACTGAAATCAATATTCAATAGCACTAGTTATTCGAAATTGTATTTTTATTATATTTTCTAATAGCGCCATTTGTATTGTTTTAGTTGTTTGCAAACAGAATTGCAGTGTTTTTCAAATACTGACAACAAAAAATAATTCTTTTTTCTCTTTCTCAACAGATAATAATTATTGTACACATTAAATACCTTAGTAGTCAGTGAAGTATTAATTTAGAAACGGTTTGTATTGATAGTTATATTTTTTATTAGAATCAGTATTTTTATTGTTTACAAACATTTTTGACAATTTAAATTAATCCCTACCCCTCTCTCATTTACTATGAATTTGACCTACATTCTTGTAAATCATAATTTATTATGTATCTGTTTTTATTCTGTTATTTTTTTCTCAGTTCTTGACCAATGTGGAGTGTTACTTCAGTTTATTTATTTTGTTTATTTGATCTTCCAATTTTTAATGTTGTTTTTTTTGCATTTCATCTGCATCGGTATCTTTGTGGTAATAGACACATAAAACCTAAGTAACTTAAAGTCGTAACGAACAAACTAATATTAAGACATAATATGTTAAGTTTAAACTTAGTTCTTTTTTAACCATTATATAAATTTGTACTTTTTTTTTTTTTTGTTCCTAATCAGAAAAAGTCCCGAGGGCAACTAACCCCAAAGGAGTTTTTCTTTGTTAACATTTATGATTGTAAAGAAAAGATTGTGATAATTTATAGATGAAATAGCTCCGTTTAAAATGAATTAATGTGTATTAAATAGGTACACATATATTAAATATATATATATATATATTTTTTTTTTATAAAATTAAGACAAATGGTCATAGATTAAAAATACTTTCATTTCGCATGCGTACTTAAAATAACTATTCATTGTTTGTTATTATTTTTTTAAATCGTTTGGTTTTCATTTTCACTTGTAGTACAATAAAAATAAATACTTTTTCAAAGTATATTACTATTTTGAGTTGTTTATTCCAAAATCATACACATATATATATATATAAAAAAAAAATAAAAATAATAAATAAAAAAAAGTTAATAATTACCTACATTCATTAATAATCAATGGATTTGTTTAATGGTACCATTATTTAGAATATATTATCTATGCACAACATGAAACATAATAAATTATCAAAATTTAAGATGCATAATAATATATTGTACGCGTTATAAAGAGAATGTGAATAGAATTGAATATACTCAGTGCTTCTATGTACATTTCAAATAGCAAATTGAATAATTTTAAAAAAATACCATTATTATGTTACGCTTAAAGTAATGTTGATAAAAAATAATTAAACATATAAAATTTAAGGAACAGGTGTGTCTACTTCAGGACTGCTAGCGTCTGGTTCTTCATCATTATAAATATTTTCAGCCATTTGCCATACCTGAGATAAAATATTGTTAATGAAGTCGTAAAATAATTGTATTTGTTTAATTTAAGAATGAGTCGTATAATTAACGTAAATAATGTAATATTCAATTTTAGCATAATTACCTGCATGATATTGTCTTCTGATACTGAACATATAACCCATGGCTCATTAGGATTCCAAGAGAAGTCTGATATTTTAGCAGTATGGCCACCATGGATGAACTGAAAAATTCAATACCAAAAATATGTAAATAAATGTTTATAATCAAACAATATTTGTATAATATTTTTTACCAAAAGTTCAGGAGGGCCATCATCAGCGTCTTCTGGAGACTGTTCTTCACCTATTTTACTCAAATCCCAAACATGTAAACGTCTATCCGTACCACTAGATGCCAATATAGTCTCATTATGTGGTGACCATTGTACTTGGAATATTTCATCCTTATGTGATTCAAAGGAATGCAATTTCAATTTCAGATTTCTTAAATCCCACAAGGCTACAGTCTAAGGATACATTGTAAATAAAAAAATGTTTATATATTATTCATAATTATCAAACTTTTAAAATTTAGCTTACTTTGTCAGCACTTCCTGTAGCTAAAATAAATTCTGAATATGGATTAAATGATAAACAATTAACTTCAGCAGTATGAGCATCAACAGTATGTGAGGGTTTGCTTGTATTGTTGGCACGTGTATCCCAAATCATAAGTTTTTGATCATCAGCAACAGAACCAAATAGTGATTCATGTAATAAATGCCAAGCAACATCCTAGAAATAAGACGGTTAGTTACAAATGCCATTATACAAGACAGAATTTGTAAAGTACTTCAACAACAGCAGTATGTCCAGTAAATATAGTTTTAGCTTCAACAACTCTATGTTCTTTGGGAGTAGCATTAATATCCCATAAACATATGGTGTGATCATCAGATGCACTTAACAGATATCCATTTAAATTGGGATTCCATGATAAACCATATCCTTCTTTTTGATGACCTCGTAATCTATTTTAAAATTCAGATAATTGTATTTTATTTAATAGAGATGTGTTTTATTTTACCTTAAATCTGGTTGACATTCTCCATTTGGATCAGGCTTTGATGGATGTTTGGTATAATCAAACACTAATACATCACTTGATGGTGTTTTGGTAGCGATCACGCATGGATTTTGAGGCATATAACGAGCACGGTTTACTTCACCTTCATGGTTGATTTTAATTTCAATTTCAATTTTACCACTTACAGAACCAAATCCACCATATTCTAAAAAAAAAATTTCAATTTGAAATTATCATAATTTTTAAATTAATAAACTTTATACCTTGTTTTTCTCCATCATAGTGAGAAGAATCAAATTGAGCATCTTCATTAGGTAACTGAACACTAGCAATAAGTAAATGATTTTGTTCATCTGAAGTATGAGTACCAAGTATTAAACGGTGTATAGAATACTCTTTACCTTCAGGACTAAAAAAATATATATATATTCATAATATTAATAGACTAATAAACGATATTAATAAAAAAAAATGTTATCATTATTTAATTCAAAGTTCATATATATTTATTTTTTTTTTTTGTATATATTCATTTATGCTAATATAATTATTCCATTAAGCAGATACTAATAGTTTTAATTTTTAATTTGATTTCAGATTTTTGTATTTCCATAAATCATTATTTATTATCAATATTGTTAGATGTGAGATTTTAAATAGTATACACGGCACAACAATAATGAAAGCATAAAAATACAGTGAAAACTTTTTATAATAAATCTCTTAACAAAAAACTCAATTTAACAAACATTATAATTACCCATCCATTAGTTGATTTTCTATAACCACTTCCAATAAAGAAAAAATGTTTTATATCTAAAAATAATTTTTTTTTGTAATTGGCATGAATCTCAAAATTTCCAAAAAAAGACTGCATTCTTTTAGTATTTGCTTTTATATTGTTACTAACAATATTAAATATCATTTTATTACTGAACTAATATCTGGCAATAAACGAATTATTGCAGCAGCGTGCTTACATTCGATCAATTAATATGGCAAGTAAAAGGAAAAAAATTGTACATACATTTATAATTTGTATACCCATAAATTGTTATTATTCTTTTTAAACCATCTATAATATTGTTTAATAGTTTTCACTGAAGTTAATATTAAAAGGATTAAATATCTACATTATTGAACAATGTTTCCATCGGCATTTGGCAGTGATAACTGACAATCGTGTAAACGCCAAGTATTCGACTGACAAACAGGCGCTTGGCCAGTCGATCGGGAACAAAACAACATACAATGAACACTGTAAGGTTGTATTCAATTACCGAGTAACGTCCGGAAGCCACTGAGCTGTGAGCGACGGCCACTCGAGTGCGTGAGTCATGACTAAGTCGTACAAGAACGGCGTGTTCTTCTTCCATATCTTGTATTCTTCGTTGATGACACGCTCCTCGACCGCCTCGTCGAATGTTTCTGGAAAACGACGATAACAAAAACGCCGATGTCAGTGAACCAGACAACCACAATCGTAAAAATAACAACGCGGACGAGGAACCCGGTTTGGGCATTCGCGTACTCACCACCATCCTTGTCGCCCATTCTTGCCACAGGTGGATACTAACACGGTAATAATCGCTGTCGTCTTTCCGTTGCCAGTTATCGTAGCCGGAATGTTGAGCGTTCCGTAGCAACGGTCACTGGAGATTTCACCGGAAATTTTGCACTGTTTAGACGACGACCGTGGCGTGTACAACGCGCACTTGTGGTGCGGAAAAAATGTGACGCTTACCGCTTACGCAGGACGATAGGCGGAGAGAAAAAGGAAAAACAATAAATTGCGCCAAAAACACACGAAAATAAAGGGAGATGATAATCGAAAGACGCCGAACGGTAGTTGGAAGAGGACGGCGAATCAGAAAAAACTATGGTCCTGTCACTGCTTTTCAAGCCAGCAGTGCAGCCAATACAACGGTGACGCGTGCGACACGGGTTACCACCACGCCGAGCCGTGGTTAATATTATAGATTTATATCTATGCACAGAATTCTGATATAGTTTGTTTTCTATATTATCTGTGTAACTAAATGACTTTTAGGGACGAACGCGGGAAAAATTTCGTGGGGGAAAGGGTAGAAAAAATGCAAAATTATAATAAATATCATATTGTATATATATAATATAATATATCATGTTTCAGGGGGATGGTTAATCTCAAAACCGGCAAACCCATCACCAACCATGCATTCGTCGATGGTGACTTTTAATCTAATATCATACCACCATTATTCTTCTATGCTATTGCAGAAAATATATTTAATAATAAATAAATATAACATAATATTTTGTATAACTATGAATTGAAAAAAAAACACAATTCAGCATGAGATCATAAATGTATGAGAGAGAAAGAACTATAAGTTTTCTCATGGAAGAATTAATTTAAAAGTTTGTTTTTAAAGTTATAACACACATATTTTTTTTTATAACATATTTTATTATAGTCTTGCACAAATGTTTATTTTTTAAGTTAACGGATGAAAATAAAAAATTATTTGTGAAGAAACTGTGTGGAACATTGAGGGAGTATAAATTAAGTCTGAAATAATGCAGCAAATACTATTAAAAGTGTAGCAATTCATATTGTTGGTGAGAGTAAAGGCAGTTGTACACCACACGATAAGGACATGTGGTAGTGAGCACTGAGTTGATTGAGTGTGGAAAATATCAAATAATATCAAGGAAGAAAACTCAATTATCAAATATAGTAGATAGATATAAGAAGAGAGTTTAAAAAAAGGGAACAAAAAGTGTAGTAAGAAAATAACATTTAACAGGTACAAATGTACAATGGACCTGTACGAGAAGCGGAAAACAAAAGAAGAAAAGGAAGTATAATAGGTACCTATAGTTCGAGGAAAAGGTCCAGATATGTTCAGAATACATTTGATGTATCAAAGAGGAAGTTCTTCCTATGTTCTATTAAAGTTCTGACAAGTTACGAGGATATCAAAAAAGATAAAAAAAATATTTTGAAAAGCTTTAAATGGGAAGTTTCCCAAGGAGGAAACGGAGGAAGTAACGTAGAATTTAAGTATGATAGATTAATTAATGACGAGAAAGTATACGTTCAGGAAGATTAAAACTATGAAAACTCTAGGATCTGATGGTATGGTCGTATGGATGATTTGAAGTAACTAAGACATGTGTTGGCTAACTGATTTCTTTAATAAGATGTTCGTAGAAAATAAAATTCCAGAAGAATGGAGGAAATGTATTTTGGTACCTACATTTAAAGACAAAGGATATGTACAAGAGTGTCGAAATTATAGAGGTGTAAAACTTATGAGTCATATGGTGGCGTATTTGAAAATGTATCATAGGTGAGGAGGCAAGGGTGCCTTTATTTTTTAGACATAAAATTGATTGTGGATTTTATAATCATTTTTTTATAATCCCGTAGAAAAAAAATTAACATCATGTGGGTTAATATAGAGGTTAATTAATAGGCCGGCCCCGTTGAACCCTCTACCTCTAAATACGCCACTGGAGTCATATCATGAATATTTGAGAAAAGGCTATTGAAAAGAGAAAATAAGGAGTGTAACTACGATTTCCAGAAATCAGTTTGGGTTTTTATCACGGATATTGACGATGAAACCGATATTGTAAATGAGACAGTTGTGTAGTACAGCTAGTACAGAGAGAAGAAATTACATTGTATGATGTTTATAAATTTGTAGGTGTATAAGAAAGCATTAAAGTTTTAATAGAGATGTTGTGATGGACGTTAAGAAGGAAAAAAATACCGAGCGTGAATATAAAAGTAATATAATATATGTATGAAGGGGCAACGACGAAAGTGAAAGTTGTATGCGAAGTAACGGAGGTATTTAGTGTAAAAATAGGTATGCACCAGAGTTCAGAATTGAGCAGGACCTGTACTCCAATTAGTAGGGAAAAAATTACGAAAGCTATACGCAGTATATAGGTTGAGATGCCGTGGTGTTTATGTTTGAAGATAATATGTTGTGTAAGTGGGAGAATGCCCAGATGAAATAAAAAAGGATTAGAATAATGTTGTGAATAATAATTGAATACTTAGGTATTTTTTTACATTCAAGTGTTTCGGTAAGGGTTTTTTAGATTTATATAATGAAGTCTCTTACCCTTTGCATACTCTTAAGTGACTGTTGACAATTCTTTGGATAGCTTTTTCTTATCGCTTTTGTTTTCTGTTTTTATCCGTGGATTTTGATCAGTTTCAATTTGCGTGGTCCAAAGCAAATTTTGTTCTTTAAGTAGAATTTTCATTCTGTATTTCAAATTGCTTAAGTTTTATTCATTGAATATTGGACTTTTATTTTTTTATACGACACACATGAAACGTCGATACAATAAACGTATTCACGATTTATGCATACACGATTACAGTGTATTGGTACGGCATAAGCCTGTTAACTTTACTAAGACTTGTATAATTGGGTATGGACGTATAGTGTCTTGTGTCTAAACCCATGAACCCATTTAGGGCATAGCCTAATTGAATCAAAAAATACTGAAAAGAGCAAAGATATATTTAATTTACTAACTAACATTTTTCATGTGATAAAAGTAAGGCAACTGGCATAGACATTGTAAAAAAATTATAGCCCTAGATGATACATTATACAAATTATGTGTAGTTATTACTATATTATTTATTACAGATTTGTGTATCCGTGCGTCTGTACTCTAAACCTCTGCAGAAATTTATAAAAATAAGAGATATTAATGAAATTTTAAATATAAAAGTTCAAAAGTGTTATCAAAACTTGTCGAATGAAAACGGTTTATTATTAAAAATTGATTGAATTTTTGAATTTTTGGGAGTCTTTAGAAATGATTTTCAAAAACAATTAAATATTCATATATTGGTTGTCTATCAACCAGTCGTTTAAGACGCAACAACAAAATATAAACACTTTTAATGTTTGTTTTGATATACAATTATATTTATTTATTAAACTTTTGACAATAATTAACTAATATAAGATCTTACACCTTTCTATTGATCTGTGAATAGTGTTAGTACGTAACACTTGTCTAAAATTCTAAATGGTCTTAATAAAATATTTAACAATAATTGGTAAGCTTCGGTTTTATATTGTGTATTCGTTTTGCAAATGACCTAATTATTATTATTTGGTGTTATATACTTCCGTTCTGCATTAATCGTTATTTTGTATACAAGGTCCATAACATTTAAAATAGGCCATTTAAAAAGCAGTTGTTAAAAATAGTAGTTGCCAGTTAAAAGCTATGATTGTTTCATTAACAAACATAATGACACAATATAAACTATTAGGATCGAAAGAATCTAAAATTTTAAGACATATACAGATTAGAGAAAATATATTTTAGGGCAAGGGAGGCTGTAGCATTCTAGTATCCCAGCCTGTCCACGCCCGAATAACATTGACAGTAGTACATTGTCGATTTTAAGGGAGGAGGCACTGGTGGGCAATTTCACGGGGTAGAAAAATTTTCTCAAATAAAATAAACAAAAAATTAATTTTTTTTTTTTGTAAAAAGAACATTAAATTTTCACATTTTTGATATTAAAATGAAATATTTTATAAATTTCTAACAAAATTATTTGCAAACTTTTGTATTTTTGAACTTTTTAAAATTCTAACTTTAGGTGCTCATAAAAAAACTATTGTGAATTAACGCTAGTATTTTTTTTTTTTAATTACATTAATAACAACTTATGAAAAACCATCTAAAAAAATTTTCAAATTAAAAAATTGACCACAACACTGTATTATAATATTAAAAAAAATTTATTAAAAACAAGCACCATGAGCTTTAAGTCCGGGGGCACAAAATTTCTAAATACGGCCCTGATTATGTCTTTAGCCGTAGGAGCGGCCGATCCGCGACGACGAGCACAAAGTTAGGAACGCGCAAACCGGACTTCTCTTCTTGCCGGTGCGATTTGTTTATTTATTTGCTTGTATTATTATCAGTGATACACATTCACACTGATAACAGCAATACGCGTTTAATTGACTGACAATAATAATAATAATAATCATTATTGTTATATCAGCTACGGTGAATTCCTGCACGACTCGTGGAAAATCTGTGCTGGCCCGTATCGCCTCGATTCGCTTGCTGCAGCAGAGCAGCACCAACAACAGGCAAATATAAAGATTCGTCAGGTGTGTGACTATCCCCTGTGATTTTAAAAGGTCATGTTTGAGTGACGCTGCTGATCGTCGTCCCAAGTGCACGTATGATGGTTTTGCGTTTTACCATACAAGGTAATTGGAGTTTCGACATTGTGCTAATGTCACCGCCGTCTGGTTCAATTTTACTCTCATTTTCTTTTTTTCCTCTTCTCATGAACGCCCCGCAGGACTAACACTATTGAGTAATTATTATCATGACGGACAGTCAAATGGTAATCGTGAACACAGAACGCGATGTGGAACGTACCCGAAACAGTTCAGCGACAGAGGCTTCGAGCACGGCTAGTGATTCACCTACGCCCACCAACAGTGTCCAGGATAAGAATTGGGTTCATTGGCATGGACCAAGTAATGAACTATTGACATACCTAGTTAAATATATAACACTCAGTTTATCTATTTTTAAATTATTTAATGTCTACCTGTTGAACACTAACGATACAATTTTTTAATTGAACTAGGTTAATAGGTAGAAACTAAATAGTAAATACAAATTGAAATATGTATTATTGTATGTGTTATTATTATAACTTAAAGACAGTGTATTTTATTATGATCGTGATAAATTCAAAAAATTTATTTGTCATTTATTTTATAGGTATTTTAATGCTTTTTATTTTTTATTTTACATTATTATTTACAATTGAATTAAAAATCATAGCTTGTGTAAGGAAAAAAAAACTTAATTTTTGCATAATGATTAATATTAAATGTCTCTGCATGATGAAATTACATGTATTGCTACATAAAACATATTGTTTTTATAACAAAAAAAAATTTGATTTTCTAGCATGGGGTGATGAACAGCGACAATTATTGGGTACTGAAGAGGAAGCAGATTCATCTGACTGTGAAACAGTTTCATCTGCTAATGGTATTGGAATTTGGAGTATGAATGAGGAACAGAGTAAATATTATGAAGAGCAATTTGCTTCATTACAGCCAAATCCAAAATCATTACTGACCGGCTCAATAGCCCGATCATTTTTTGAAAAATCACGTTTGCCATTACATGAACTTAAAGAAATATGGTATATTCATTTAAAACTTTTATTATAGCTTTTTCTTTATTTTAACTTTTTCTAGGCAATTGTCTGATGTAACCAAAGATGGAGCACTTTCATTAGCTGAATTCAAACTAGCCATGCATTTAGTTGTTCTTAGACGTAACAATATTACTCTTCCTAAAAAATTACCGCCATCATTAGTGCCACCAGCTATGTCACCAGTTCCGATAAATATTACAAATAATACTATTGTATCACCAACTTGCAGTATTAAAAGCAAAGAAGTAAACACTAATTAAAACTGTTGACTTAAAAATTTAAAACATTTTATTTAATATTTTACAGTGGACAAAGTTTATTGATTCTCCAACTAGTTCATTGTCATCACCTGGACCAAAGCCAGTAAATTTTGATTTTCAAAAGTCCTCTGTTGAACAAGTAAGTCATTGTCACAATTTAATTATATGTAATTATATGCTTAACTTTTTAATTGGTATTAGTTATTGAACTGAAACATTAATTAGTTTCATTTAATTATTTCCATTACTTTTGTTTTTTTGTTTTTTAGAACTGTGAGCATAAATTATAAAAGTGGGTCAGAGCATTAATGTTCAGTTTAAAATAGTTTCAGAGCTCATTTAAATTTAAATAAACAACACCAAATAAAACTTATAATTGAAAGACTTTCTTTGTTGCATTATTTTGTATTATTTATTGATGAGATGGATACTTAGTTTTTTAAGATTTATTTGTTTTAAAAAATATATTAATTGCATGAATAATTTGATTTATATTTGTTAATGATTAAAAAATGTTATAGTTATGCATTTTAAATTTCATATTTATACTGAACCTTGATTAGGCCCACTTTGATTAATCATAGGAAAATATATCACATATTTACATGTTAGGATACACAATCTTATTTTAAAGCATCTCTACCCGAGTATTTTTGATCGAAAACAAATCATTCTAAATTCAATCATACTCAAAAATGTGTATTTTGAAAAAAGAAACAAATTTTTCAATATATTAATGCATTGATTGAAGTAAATTTAAAATTTAAGATTTACTTTGACTGATGCATCAAGTTAGTATTTAATAATTTATCTTTTCCAAAACTATTATCGAGTATTCTGTAGAGTAATATTAAATTTTGAATTAGTTGTTTTTGATTCAAAATTTAAAATATACAGGTTCCTTAAAGGACTTGTTCTGTTAATTATTATTTCTTTGTGTATTTATTAAATACTATTATCAAACCAGTGTTGTGTATTTTTGCATCAAATATATACGATGCCTAAAGTTGGTAAGACAAAAGTACACTTGTAAATGTATAGAATACAGTTAATTATAGTTATTATAAATAATGTATCTAAAATATTCTAAAGTTCAATAATAATTATAATTATAGCTATTGAGGCATTATTGAAAAAGGTTAAAACTACATTAAATGGTTATGATATATAATTTTATAGTTTTTTTTTCTATAAGTAAAATATCTATTTTTAAATAATAAACAAAATATTAAATTTTAATATATAATTTGAATTATAGATTATTTAACATTTTTATAATTTTCCATTTTTTGATGTTTGATATTTATATACAAACAATGAAATAAAATTTTAAAAAAGGGTCTTGGTAATATTTTTTTACTAAAAATAATGTAAGTATTTAAATGTTTTGATAAAGTTTTCTTTTTCCGACAGAATATTAATAATTATTTACATTTCCTCAATCAATATTTAATTAAATAAACTATTTATGTATTTTATAGTTAAGAATATTATAAGGATTTTTTTACTTTTAATTTCCATAACTATTTTACATAAATGAGTTAAAGTTTAATAAAGTAACTATTAAAAAAATGTATGAGAAATGTATTCATTAGGACATGCTGTATACAGATAGTTTTTTTGCTTATTACATTATGTATATTTCCAATGTTAAGCTTTTTTAGGAAATCATATAATTTGAATACAGATTAAAATTTCAGATTATTTGTATGTAAGAAATGTATTTAACTTTTTTCTGTTGTTATGTTCAGGATCCAAAAATCTTACATCCAGTTGCTGTTCGAGTTACACCTGGTATTGATAGTTGTTTGGAAGACCAAGAAAAAGAAACACTGTCAAATAATATTGAGGAAATGGTTTTAATTAAATCAATTCAGAGGCCTCAAGCTAAAAAGCTTAGTCGTATGTATTTTTATAAGTTGTTAAGTTATAAGATTCATTTTAGTTTTTAATCTAATATTTAAAAATTATAAATTATAATTATACAAATAGAATACTAAAAATTAAATTTAAATTTTATACTTTATATATACTTTATTTTTAGATATAGGACCAGGTGCTTTACCTCCGCCACCTTTACCAACATATTATGGTGAAGATATGTAAGTTAAACATTTTTTTTAACATTTGAATAATATTATATGAATTTAAATGTATTGATATTTTGTTTATCTAAAATATTTCACTATAGGAATTCAGGACCTGCAAGTTTACCAGTAGTAATAGCAAAGAAAGAACCTCCACCACCACCACCACCACCACGACCATATCGTGCTCATATGCGTAGTTCCTCTCTCGATCTCAATAAACTTGGTAATTTACTTTTTTTACGGTGATCAAAACATCTTTATATTTATTACATAATATTTACATTTTAGGAAAATTTGGGGCTGTAAATTCAACTCAGGGACCTCCAGTTGTTCCTCCAAGAATAACTCCTAGTCCAGTAAATAGTATATTCCAAGTATCTAATATGAATACTTATAAAGTTATTTATATTTTAGAATTCAAATGTTGAAATTAATGGGTTGAGACAAAATTGTGAGAGAACTGAATCTGGTCAATTTGCTGATTTTGCACAGTGTCCTGGTGCTTTTCAAGTTTACAAAAAACCACGTAAATCTTATCTTACAACACAATATTAAAATATGTTAATATCTCATACAATATAGTTATTTCAACATAATTTACAACCATTTTACTGTGAAATAACAGATTACATTTTGGGGTAATAGAATTTACTATAAAATAGTGATCTAAATAGTTTCAGAAACTCAAAGTAATGGAAACTCATCTACAACTGGATCAGAAATACACGGTGTACAGCCATTAGAGTCATCTTCATCTAGCAAGTAATTATTAAATGAAATAAATATAAGTATATAACTGTTAAATAAAAAATAATAATGTATATTTTTATACTGTTTAGATTGGAAGAAAGGAATGCTCATTTACGTCTAGTCTATCAAGAGCTACAAAAACAATTAAATGATTTACGCGAAGAACGCGCTGGCTTACAATTGCTCTTAGATACCATTCATAAATCATCTCCACCCTCATTTTAGTTATTTGTTAATATAAAAATGCCTTGGACTTTATTATCAACAGATAAATACACTTCATCATCATCAACATTTATTAATATTATTATTAACAATGATCTTTATGAACCCATTATCACTATGTTTTAATTATCACAAAATATTGTTAATATTAATAATATCACCTATTTATTTATATTTATTAATTATACTTAATTGTTTGGTTTAATATTATAATTATTATTTAAATGTATTGTTACTTTTTTTTTTGACCAACCATCATTAGATACATCAAATATTCAAATATTAGGTCATGTTTTTAATTGTAACATTTAAATTTTAAATCTTGATGTATTTACTGTTGAATTTTATATGTGATTATTATTATTATTATTATTATTTATTCATTATTGTATTAACTATTTTACTTTTTGTCTATTGTA
Organism: Pentalonia nigronervosa; assembly: GCA_014851325.1. Taxonomy (NCBI): domain Eukaryota; kingdom Metazoa; phylum Arthropoda; class Insecta; order Hemiptera; family Aphididae; genus Pentalonia; species Pentalonia nigronervosa. Next base: position 16,603 of record JACXSJ010001653.1, on the reverse strand, counting down.
ATATTGGTATAATTTAGTTTTAGAAACATAAAATAAATAATTATTAATTTAATTTCTCTGCGCTCCATTAATCGGTTAAATACACAATATATATTTCATATTATTTTTTTTCAATTAATTAATTAAATTTAGGAGTGCAGAGTAAATAAAAATAATAGATTCTATTTTTTTTTTTACAATATTTATTATACCGAATAAAAGAAAAATAAGAATCTTTTATTATTGCTATATGATGAATGAAAAATGTTATTTTATAATAAGAATAAAGGCAGCTTCTCCTTATGGAATTCATTGATTCTTTTGACAAAGTATATTATATATCATATTATTTCAGAGTAATATATTTATAAATATAATTTATCTAAAATTGTTGTTTTTATATTGTATATATAACCGTTTAATAACATTTTTAATAGAAATTATGCATAGTTGACAAAATACCCACAAAAGCACAAACCACAAGCAACAAGTGTTACAAAATGCAATTGCCAAGATTTAGAAATGAATGTTTTTCAAAATTCTTATATCATATAAATTGAAACAAATTTTTGTCAAAAAACTTTTATACTTCAATCTTATTATGCTCTATTTAGCGAAGAGCACCGCTGATTGTATGCATCTCCCACATAACCCTATTATCGAAACAGGTTCCCCTATGGCAGGATACCGAGTGGAGATGCACAGAAGAATCGATTTTTTGTTGATGGCATGTTCTCTAGTTGAACTGAGTATAGGTCTAGTATATATTAGTTTATCTTAACTTTATTTAAATATCTTTTTTTTTTTAATTTTTATTAAAAATAAACAATCTATACAAGTAAGTACAATAAGCTTATGTGCTAAGAGCAGACGGGACATGATAAATTGATTAAGAAGCCACCCACTGGCAACATTTAGCATGAGTTATTAATAATTAATATATATGTTTTTTTTGTTTTTAATTATTGATGGTTGGATTGAGTGTAATATATATTGTATTTTTTAACTTATAATTGTAGGAGGTCACGACACCATTTCCTTTTTAGCCTGCACCTTGGATTTCCCAGGAGAATTAGAGAGGAGAGATTTTTAATTAGAGGATTTTGGTGGGATAAAAGTCGGATGCGGAAGCGCGAGTAAAAGAACTGAGCTTCTTCATTGATAGTTTTCATGTGAAAATCGTTATGTAATGTTAGGTTTGAGACGTACGGTGGTGCATTGGAGAGTCGTCGGAGAGCTAGGTTTTGGAATGCTTGGATTTTTTTGCTGAATCCCAAAGCTGTATACCATAAGTCCAGATAGGTTTCAGAAGTGATTTGTATATTAGAAGTTTGACTTTTAGATTGGTGTTATTATTTCTCGATATTAGAAGGCTGAGCATGCGCATACGGGCGTTGAGAGTCAGTCTTTTGGTTCGAATATGATTTTTCCATGTTAGTCATTTGTCGAGATTGAGACCCAGGTATTTTATTGTGTCCGATGTGGGAATTGGAATGTTGTTTAATATAACAGTTGGACATACGCTCTTTTTGAGAGTAAATCTAGTGTGACTTGATTTGTTTTGATTTATTTTGATACGCCATTTGTCGTACCAGTTAGTCATTAGGTTGAGATGATGTTGTAGGTTAGATGAGGCGGTTACCTGATTTTCACTAATTGACAAAATTACTTTATCGTTAGCATAATCAGCCACCATGGTTTGAGGCGTGGTGGGCTGATCAGCGATATAGATGTTGAATAGAGTTGGAGATAGAATGCCCCCTTGTGGGACGCCAGCATTGATCTTGGTTATTTCTGAGTACGCAGAGCGATAATGTACTTGAAAGTTTTGATCGGTTAGGTAAGATTTAATTAGGAGAAGAACGGGTGGGGAAGAAAACTTTTGAGTTTGAATAGTAATCCGTCATGCCAAACTCTGTCGAACGCTTGGGATACATCAAGAAAGACACAGGTGCAGTAAAGTTTTTTTTCCAACAAGAGCGATATTGCATCGACAATCCTATGGACTTGATGAATGGTACTGTGTGAAGATCTGAATCCGAATTGGGTGTTCGGCAGAATATTATTCCTAATAATATATGGAGTCATTCGTTTGAGAATATGTCTTTCAAAAATTTTAGATAAAAAGGGCAAGAGACTTATTGGCCTGTATGAGAATGGGTCATCCAAGGGTTTAAGAAATAGTACAATTTTTGAGAATTTTCAAAGGATTGGGAAGTACGAGAGTCATAGACTAGCATTAAATATATATGTTATCAATACTATTGCTTTTTTAGGGAGGCATCTAGCTACTTCTGCTGTTATTAGGTCATAGCCTGGGGATTTTTTAAGGAGTACTTATAGATAGCCTGTTTGACTTCGTTGGGCGTGAAATATTTTTCAATATGATTGGAGGTTGAGGGGAGGTCTAATCCAGCCTTTACCTCGTCAATATATTGAGGAATAAATATATTATGATGTGATTGGAAGGTTTCCTGAAAGTGTGCTTTAAGAGCTTTAGCCTTATCGGAATCCGAAAAAGCAAGTGTATGGTCAGGTTTCTTTAAAGGGGTAGAAGGAGTTTTAAGTCTAAGTAAGTTTTTGGCTTCTTTCCATAAGCTGCCGTCAGAATATGAAAGATTGGTTAGCTTTTTACGAGTACATCCTCTTTGTTTTTAGCTAGAGTTTTTTTAGGGAGTTGACTAATTTATTATAAACGCTTTTGTGAGACGGTAGTCGCGTGCGTTGGTAAGCTGCTCTAGCTCTACGTTTTTCCACTATTAGAGAGCGAATCTGTTCAGGGAGAAGAGTTTGATTCTGCATTGAGTGCTTGGAGTTGGTTAAGGTATTGGATAAGGAGGCAGCTGAATGGATAAGTTTGGATAAGTTATTGATTGCTTCGTTAATATCATGCTCAGATTTTAACTTTATTGAAAGATTCACTTTTTGGGCAATCATGTTATGAAATATATAATGATTAGTCGATTGTGAGAAAAGAGAGTGACTAACTGAATGTGTTTGAGGAGTCGCATCGATATTTAGTATTGCAGATGAGTGATCTGAGTTTAAGTCTAAGATATTGTTTACAGTACAGTGTAAATTACTCGGAATTTTGGAGACAAATATGTCCAGAATATCAGATCTTTTCTTGCGCGATGTTGGCGAGTATGTAGGATCGAGTGGTACAAGTATTTGGAATTTTTTTATGTTGGTAAAATTATGAAGTAGATTTCCGCGCGGGTTTGTACTTGGTAGCCCCAGCTTTGGTGCTTAGCAATAAAGTCGCCGCCAGCAATAAAGTTGTTGGGAAATGTGCCAAAATATTCGGTGAGATTAGTGCCTGTTATAAGGTGCTTGGGAGGACTGTAAACTGCTGCAATAACAATACGAATATTATTAAGTGTGATTGAGATAGCACAGGATTAGATATGATTTTGAGAGAAGTTGGTGAGAGGATGGAATTTTAGGTTAGTTTTAATAAGTATAGCTGCCCCACCATGTGCTGTACCATCAGGTGGTTAGATTTAAGTAAGTAATAACCCGGGATGGAAATGTGAGAATATTGGGTAAAATGGGTTTCTGAGATTAGAGCGATATCTATGCGCTTATCAAAGAGACAGTCTGGAGCTCATTAATATGATTTTTTAGGCCGTTAGCGTTAAACAGTAAAATGGACAGTGAGTTATTAATGTAGGAGTTATTCATTGTTTTTATTAAGGAGTGAAGTGATAACTTATTTAAATATCTAATTAGTAATTTTATGTCTATAAAAAAATTATGTTTAATATATTTTTAGATTTTATAGGTTCAGTATGAATAACGTGAGGATTCTTAAATTAAATTTTTAAACATTTTGATTGAGCGAATTATTTTTATGAATATTTACAGTAAAAACTAAAAAAAAAAAATAATAGAAATTAAAAAAAGTTTGTTAAGAATTAAAATACTTGAAAATTAACAATTTTGGTTATTTCAAGTTTCTATAACTAATATTTGTTTATTTACAATAAAACAACTAAAACTGATTGATACGTCAATAGACATGATATTACTATATTTTACACAGAAATATCCATTTTTGTCAAAATTTAAACTTCAGATACTTATAAAAAAATAAATGTAGAATTAGACTCAACTTTTATTTTAATTCCAGTGATAACAATTTACAAGGAATCTTGTGTAACATTTTAAAGCTTTTTAACCGATAAAATATTTTTTTATAAAAAAAAAAACAATCGAACATTTCAAATGTCTATAAATAGTTCAAAAAGAATCAAAACAATTTTGAAAATTTAAATAATTCGTGAACATTTTTACGATTTAGATTAGCATTAAAATTTACATTACGTAGAAATGTAAACCACCAAGAGTTTTATGTTAACGTTTTATCGACCAGATCTAAATTTAAACTAGTTAATAGAGAATGATGATTCAATATTTATTTTGTTTTCATTGTTAAAGAATGCCAACGCACATTTTTTTCTCTCTCTCTGACCCACGTGCAACATAGCACATTTACGTATTTACCCAAAACTAACCCTGTGTTATTATTTTTAATATTAGAGCGAATTCACCTACTATCAAACTTTAAACTAAGAACATTTATCTGTGTCCTACGTTGACTATTTTATGATATTTTTATTTTTATGTAAGTTATGAGCGTCTAAATTATTAAAATTTAAAAATGCTTATAAATTGTATAAAAATTAAAATATCTTAAAAAAGCCAACGTAGGGACACGGGTAATGTTCTTAGTTTAATGTTTGATAGCAAATGGCGAATTCACTCTAATATTAAATGTAACAACACAGGGTTAGTTTTGCCAAACATAAATTTGCTACGTTGCACGTGGGTCAAAGAGAGAAAATAAATGGCGCACTGACATCCTATTTTAATATGAAGTGTGTTAAATAGTGTATTAAAAGTTTAAAATTGTTGATTATTGCTGGTTTGTAATTTTGGTAGTTGAAGGTGTGGGGGCTTTTTCGCCCAACGATTCTGTGAAGCATTTACAATTTTAGCACCCCACGTTTTAAAGGTCTACGTATTTGCGCCACTGTATCGAACTTAGTGTACAGAATACCTATCGACACGCCACTGATACCTATAGTTATTTTGAATGTATACCTGATATCTACATTGGTACACGGCAGGCCTTATTTTAAGAATTTTTGTCAACTACACATTTTGTTTTGCCTAACCTGCTATAGAACTATGATCTCAAAATATAATATAAAATTAGAATTAAAAATGGTTAAAGTTTCAGCTTTTCAGTATAGTAATTTAAAATTTAACCTTTAAAATAAATAGACATTCGAGTTAAAATATTTTATTTTGTGCTCTTTATCGAAAACAAAAATTTCAACTATAAACTATAAAATCAACTATATTTAACCTTAAAGATAATCAAATCGTATTTACGTACTGTATTGAAATGAATTGTAAGGGATTTTATTAATTTTATTATCAAAATGTTATTAATAAAACATCAGTTGTGCCCAGCCTGTTCACTATATCAAAATATAATTGTACATTTTCCCGAAAACTATATAGTTGCACGGGATGTTGTGATCAATTAAATTTTATCGTATTAAATTGCATGTCGATGTGTGGCTGTCGGCTATGATTTATTATTTCCATAAACTTATAAATACATATATCGATAATAAATTATTAAAAATTCAATTACGCGAAAATAGATCATCAAGTGGGTATCTGGCTTTTTCAAATACGCAAAAAACACCCCCCCCCTCCACCACTGAATTTTAGAATAAGCCCTGTTACATGGCTACATATATATATTATACCTTGTCTGGTTGTTAATGAACTTTCTGTATTTATCCTCATCCTTTGTCTATTAATTTGTAAAATGGACAATGGCCCATAAAAAAAAAAAAAACAATATTATTTTTTTGCCAATAAATGCATTATTGATTAAACAAAACATAGATGTGTCATGGGCATGTTTCATCTATGATAATTGATAAATGTAATACGTAATAATATGTTGCATGGTTGAAATATTGAAAACATTTAAAAAAACTTGGCGGTTTCAAATTTGTGGTATTCGGGTCTGATTCTTCTGGTTTTGTCATCCAGCATGTTTTGGTGTTATCAATTTAGATCGATAACGATTAAAGTTATTTTGTGATAGCATTTAAAAAGTTTAAAGATCATCAGCTGAGGGCAGAGGCATTTAAATTTGAAATCTCCGAGATTCGCAAACAATATTGAATAATGATCAACGATATTGTTTTAGTAATTTTTAAGACATTACGTAATTATTTCGTACAAATCATACCTGAAGTATTCGGCTTAATAAAACTATAAGTAGTAGGTAGTACAGTTATAGTATTCAGTATTGACCTTTAAACTAATCGATAAGACGATAACTCCACATTCATCATTATGAAATTTAATTGAGTATACCACTACATCTTTTGTAGATTCAACGTTGTTTATTTCAAACAAGACTTTGTTATAAATTATAAATAATGATACATTATAATTTATGTTTATGTATTATTAAAGTTACTTATTTTATTGTTCTTTGAATCATTCTATGACAGAAGTAATTTTAAAAATATTACTTTTAACAAATTGTACATACATTGTTTAAAAATTATTTTTATTTTCAGGTTTTATATATTTATACGATATACACAACATGGACATTTTAACAAATAATATTGTCAAATTTTGTTCATTGCCACCTTCATGTATTTTTGGGGTGACAGCAGCTGTTGGTTTTATAAATTATTACTTTATGTTTGCAGTTAAAGTAAGAATTTATTAGTTAACTTGATACTATTCATAATAATACTATTTCATATTTATATAAGTAGTGTTTAAAAATAAATAAAATATGTTTTTAATATTGCCTATAACTTAACTGTTAAAATTAATTATATATTTCACAACTGTATATGTTTAGCTTATTAATAATACCTGCAATTTAAAGTAATTTAGAATACTAAAAGTTGAAAAATAATAAACTAATTTAGAGCAGTCGTTCACAACCAGCTACTGGTGGATATGTAAAGTCAATTCAGGTAGTGCATTAAAAAAAAAAAAAACATTAAGAATTTTATTTCTCATCTAATTTATGTACTTTTTTATTCATACATAATATATAGTATATGAAATAATAATAAAAGGTATTGTAAAATATATTCATTTATAACTTATTTTCATTATCTTACCCTAATTTAATTTTATAATTTTGATCTAACGCCTATTGCCTATTGGTAATAAAAATGTCAAGGGGTACTCATTCCTTAATGATAAAAAGTAAGGAATATTTTAAATATTTTAGTATATATTATCAATGGAACCGTTGATCTAACATATTACATTTTAAATATGACCATTCAAATCAATTAATATTTTATATTTATGTAATATTAGATAATAAATAATAAAATATTATTCAGACTCCCAGAATACACTGTAAAGAAGGTGAATTTAAAAATTTCATTCGTCAAAATGTTCCAATTATCAATGAAAAGTATTGGCCAACAATGTGGTGTTTTGAAGCTAGATTTCAAAGTATATTAGCAAGTTTGATACGATCATTTATAGTTCCTCCAGCACCATATGTGAGGTAATCATATACAGTAATTTAATTACAATTTTTTTTTATTCTAATTTCAACAATTTTTTAATCGATGATTTACCTACTTATTATTAATTTTGTTTTAGAGAAATATTTACATTAAAGGATGGAGGTCAAGTGGCATTGGACTGGATGGAACCAATGAAACGCCCTAACAATATGTATGATGCAACAATTTTGTTTTTACCAGGGTTAACAGGTGACAGTAAATGTGAATATGTTCGAGCTACATCATTGGCTGTGCAAAAATCTGGATTCAGAATTGTTGTTTTTAATTATAGAGGAATTGGTGGTATTGAATTGAAGGTAACTAAATACTAATATATTTTTAACTATATATCAAAATAAGGATTGAAAAAGCACAAAGTTTTTTTTAGTATTTTATATTTAAAGTGTAATTTTTTATCAAAATGCAAATATTGATGTTATCTGCATAACTGCGCATTAATATAATGTATACAATTTTTTTTCTGTTTGTCTCTAGAAAAATTTAATCAGACGTACTATTTTGGGATAGTATGTACTTATGTCCCTTGCAATTTGTATTTATAATTGACCTTTGTGTCAATCAATACTTATTTGAGTATGTATATTTATTAGCTGTTTTACTTGGTTTTGCTCGAGTCTAATAAGTTTATTTTGTTTTTTATTACAATATTCATATATACCAATTAGACATGTTCACATGTATTCCTGTTTCAATTTTTATTCTATATTTATGTATAATATAGTTATTAATGTTTAATTTCAAAAAAAATATGGTCATATTTTTAACAATTATTAGGTCGTCAAATTGTAGGGAATTTGGCCTTATTAAAAGTTTGCATCCCCTTTAAGAAACTGAAATAGCCCACATGTATTTAATACACAATTCCACATTAAACAAGTTATTATTACTTTAAAAAGTGTAATAACAAGGTTATAATAGTGTTTTACTATAGGTAACAATTAAGATTTAAATTTAGGTTATTTTATATGAAAAATATAAAAAGTTGACAACAACTACAATAATAAAATGTAATTGTTTTAATTGCATAGAGAAAATCATAATATTGATAAATAATTCATCCAATAAATTACTCATTTACTCAAGACAAATTAATATCAAGTATTAAAGTTACAATAATAAATAATAATAATTTTAAAAAATATAGCTGTTCTCTTTTTTAAAATCTTAAACAAATTAAGAAAGAAAAACTTATAAGTTATAAATTTTAAAACCAATTTAAATTATATTAATTAATCATTTGTTAATTGTGACACATTTTGATTTAGTTATTCTTTATTTTAGACTCCAAGAACTTATTCTGCTAACAATATTGATGATTTGACTGAAGTTGTTGGACATATAAAAAGCAAGTATCCGGACACAATTTTAGGCGGAATTGGTGTGTCTATGGGTGGGTAAGTAATCTACTAATTATTTATTAAATTTTTTTTTTATGTTTTAAATTACAGTTATTATTAATTTATATAACAGTCTTTTAATGGGAAGTTTTTTGTCATCTAATGAGCAATACATTCACAAATACTTCTCTGCTGCTATGTTAATTTCAGTTCCATGGAATTTAATTGCAACTACAAAAAATATAGAAAAACCATTTTTAAATCGTTTTCTTTGTACGTACTTAGCAAAATGTCTTTGTAATCTTGTTGAAAAGTAAGTTTAAATATTTGTCAATTATATATGATGAGCTATTTATTATAATGAAATTACTTTTATTTTTATGTTTTAGTAGTAGCAATATGTTAAGTTCATCAAGTCATAAATGGGATTATAATCAAGTCATTAAAGTATATTATTCTTGTGTATATAAACATGTTCATTTTAGTAAAAAAAAAAAAATATTTTCAGAGTAAAACTATAAGGGAATTTGATTCAAACTATACAATCAAGTTATTTGAACACGAATCTGTTGATGATTACTATAAAAAAGCATCACTCCATGATAAATTAGATCGTATCCGAGTGCCTTGTTTGTGTTTGAATGCTGCTGATGACCCATTTTGTTTGGAATCTGGTAAATATTACTAAATAAATGAAAAATAGTTTATAATAAAATATTAAGATAATATTAATCTATGTTTAGATATACCACTAAAGAGTGCTGACAGTATTGAAAATTTAGCAATTTTAGTTACTGTTAAAGGTGGGCATATTGGGTTTTTAGAAGGTATTTGGCCATTTAGTAATAGCAATGAATTTATGTTTCGTATGATTGATCAATATTTTAGTTCAATATTTAAAAATAATAACTATAAAAAATTTGATAATTAAAATCGTTATTAATATATTACATTTAGAGAAATGTGTATTTATTACTTTAGATAAAATATATGATAAACTATTTTAATTTTATAATATATACATTTATTTTATTGTAATACATTCTTTGTAGTAAAATTTATTTTAATTGAAAAAAATTATATAAAAATAAACTATAAACTATGCATTTATTATTTTAAATTATAAAATAGACTTTGGGTGACATTCCTACTCGAACACAATTTTTGCCTTTGCATTTAATTAATGGGTTAACCTAACATAATAATATTTTATTATACCAAACAGTCTAATTTCACAAGTGCAACGAATACATAATTTTTGAAATTTTATTTCTTCAATAAATTATTTTATATTTTTTTTTTTATTTAGCTGTATTGATCTAATTGATGTATTAAAATAAATAATTTTTTTCTTCTTGTATTATGCAATATTTATATTTTTACTCAAGAAATGGAAATCATAGTTTTAGAAATATTAAAGTACATAACAATGGTGCAAAAAGTTTACTACCTATCATGGTCTGCTCGAGCATACAGTATAAATATTAAAATGTATAATACTCCTTTTGCTATTATATAATATATTATATGTGTATGAACTTTAAAGAGTTATAATTGCTAGAGTAAAGAACAAAATTAACATTATAACTTACATTGTAAAAATAATTTAATACTAGCTAATTTTTATTAATGTCTCTAGTATTATCTGGATATGATTGGTCTAAATTATGTAATTCAGGTTACGTAAGCAATAGCATATCTGTTTTTTATTGTATTGCATATGATGTTATTCAGCAATTTGTCCCAACTAACACAGTTAACGAATATAAATTTTCTACTTGGTTTTCTCCCGAACTTTGGAACTTTCTAAAGAAAAAAACAAGTTGCCCACTAATTATTAAAATCTACAAGAAATTGTTCAGATTATTTGGTGTTTTGGACCTTCAGAAGTTCTGTAAAAGATTAATTCATAAATGTTACTCTGATTCTTTAACTCGCATACAATATCTTTAACTCGGGATCCAGTTTATTTCTGGAGTTACTTTAAGAAGTCTTAAAAAAAATGGGAAAACACATGCCTCTATTTATTACCAAGACAAAAAATTTGATATACTTAGTTATTATTTAGTTTTTAGTTTTCATCTGTTTATAGTTTTATGTTTAAATAGAACCTGTTAATTTTGACTAATCTATTGTCGATAATATTTTAAAAAATATCAATACACAATTACATAAATATATACAATAACACAATACTTGTATTATTTTTATAGCAGAGGTGCATTAACAAGGTATGTTGAAATGTGATTTCACATCTGAGCATCTGCCCCATCTGACCCTGATTCTATTCCATATTTCCACCGATTTTATTGAATAAATGCAAATGATCTTCAACAAAATTAATTATTCACTCTTAATTTTTTTTTCTTTAAAAACTGGCATATTTCCCAATTTTTGGAAAATAAGTTGTCTCTTCTTTGCGGAATACTGACGACAGATCTTCTGTCACTAATAACAAACCAATTTCTAAATTTAAGTATTTTAAGCTCTTTCAAAAATTGCTTGAACCTAAACTCTATAATATATCATATAACATATTAATCGATGAGCAACATGGTTTCTGTAGACCAAAATCAGCAGTTACAAATAAGTTAGTATCGTATTCGTATTTAATGGATATCATATATGGTGGACAAATTGATGACATTTATATTGATCTACAGAAAGCTTTCAATAAAATTGAAAACTGTACCTATTTTATTAGCTAAACTTTGTAATTATAGAGTGAGTAATGTGCTATTGCCTGATTCTCTTTCTACTTATCGGTCCCTCAAGGCAGTCATTTGTCACCTTTAAAGTTTTTAGTAGTTTTTAGTTTATTAATGATTTGGGTAATTGGTTTCAATTTTGTAAATTCCTACTGTTTGCTGATGACCATAGGCACAAGGTGATCAAATATATAGGGAGGAGGGGTTAACGCCTCATTATGCATTTTCAATGTGCTATTTCATGGGGGGCTCTTTTCATCACACAATTAATGATGATGACATTCATATTTCAAAAAAAGAATCGTGTTTATGTATGGTAAATATTTTTAAATCACAAAAAAAAAACGTTTTAAATGGAACCAATTATATAGTGAAAATTTCAAGTATCTTTGGTTAATCAATTTTGAATTACAACAAAATATCAAAAATTGATTGAGGAGAAATAATTAATTTACAGACAAATATTAACGTTGAAAAAATTTGAACTTTAAATGCTCATAAAAAAATAATGTGAATTTCCGGTAAACTAATTTTGATAAAAGTAGAAAAAATTATTAAGAGCCTTGTATTAAATTTTTAAGTTTTATGACTTTTCAAAAAATAGTTTTAAAAAAAAAAATCAAAAATATCTCATACTTATAAATGGCTCAAAATTATTTTTAAAATATTATCATGCATGGAAAATAGTCATACAAACATTTGGTGAACATTTTAAGTATCTGCGGTTATTAGTTATTAGAATTGTGAGAAAGTTCCCGTTTTTTCTTAATTTTTTTTTGTTTTTTCCCGACGCTTTTGAAACTTCTAATTTATTTACGTTATAAAAACTGAAGATCATCGGTTTTTTTATTTATAAGAAAAAGTATACAAAAATACTTAATGGCTGATTTATTTGAATTGATTTATTGTTAAAACTTGTGAACTAAAGAATTATTTTTTTTAATATTGAAAACAAAAACATTTGTTTTCAGTATAAATATTAACTGATATGGTGTTTTGGCCTTGATTAAACTGGCGGATTGTTAGCTTTAATGTAATACACAGGCTGTACAGGCCAATTATCAATCTAGTTTATTAATATTTGTGTGTGTGTCCCAACCATAGATCTACTATGGTTATCACCTCATATAGTCACTTATCGATGACACGAAAATTCACAAATAACTTTTTTTTTTCTGATAACCGATTAAAAATAATTAAATAGTAAATACGCACTGACACAGAATTTTTTCATTAAATTATATAAATATTTTTGGGGTAACAAAATGATACTCTTGCGACCACATAAAATTTTTTGGGGTCGCCACTGCTATCCCATAGTTACGCCGATGCTCATGACAGACAGTAAAATGAAACACACACACACACACATCATTGTAAAATCAATGCATTTAACGCTCCGCTCAAAATCTAAATTACAACGTTAAATGGTTCTACTAAAATTGGAATCGCTCCACTCAGAGTCTAAAGGAAACAATAATAATAATAAAGGGAAATTGGTTAATAGAATTCCATGCATTTATAAAGTGGGACGTCAATTTGGTAGTATTTAGTACGGCGTATAATTTCAGTAAACGCAGATAAAGAGTTGGAAAAAATGCCAAGCATTTTAAAGGCCACTTTTGTGGTATTCAAATTAATTATTTTTCTCTTACATAAAATAACATAAAAATATAATGTTTCTTTAAAACTCTCTTAACACATAAAAATATATGGACAAAAAAAATGTTCAGATATTTTTTACTCATTAACTCGCTGTAATTATATAATAATTCGCATAATGCATAAATATAAAAATAATAGTGAAGTATGCATTATGTACTTTATATTATAATGTGGGTAATAAAGTTTTGAACATTTTTTTTTTTGGTATCTACCTATAGGCTATAATGCAAATGTAAACGCTTATATAAACGCATATTGTGTTTTCTAATGTGCACGATTTGTTTGTAAATCGATAAAAACTGCATACGAATAACGTACCAAGGTAATACAATAAGTTCAAACCACATTATGCCTACGCGTCTATAAAAGATATGTTTCACTAATTATTTTATTTTATTTTATTAGGTATATTTTACCTACTGGCTGAGCCCCCTTTTAGTACAATTAACGAATAAAAATAACAGATAAATACGTTTAAATTACAAAATATTAACCAGAAAAAAGATATAAAAATATAGATAAATAAAAGAAAACACAAAAGTAGTAGTATACACAATTATATTACTTTGTATTTATTGAGATAAGTACGTACTTAAATAGGCACAGTACATATTTTTGTACAATAACTATATATCAATCACTATGCGCGAAGACTGCAGCAGTGGTGGAGTTATTTCGTCAAAAAGAAAATTTGCCGAACAAAAGGAAAATAATTTTAGAACCTTATACGAAGTATACATTATTATTCTAACACATAATATTCCATTATATACGGAATTGACCTTGCAGCGAACTACATGGAGGTATGTACTTGCAGTAATATAGTAATATAGCGGTTGTTCTGCGTAGTTCGTAATATTTACTATGGCGCAACTCGTCAGTCTGACCTACCCGTTTGATCAGCTAAACATGACGAAAGATTAAAACTAAAAATCGTTACCCGACCGGGATATGTAGTGTCGACTATAATATTAGTCTAACATACAATAATATTATAATATGTAACCATAATACGTATTATATTGTATTGTCTATGTCCTATATTATATCAAACAGAAATATATTATTATATAAGCTTAAGCAGGCCCAAATCTGGGAAGGAGGTGATGCCGAGAATTTAACCTCAGGCGTAAAATTATCTCAATTACCAAGGGGGCATACATTTTGTTTTATTTTGATTTCATTATACACCATGTAAACGGAAAATAAAATCCGTATAGAAAAAAGTTTTATCACATCGATAAAAATGTTTTTAAGGATTTGTTTCGTATAAATTGTTGTTCTGGTGTAACATTTTTCAATTTTTTTTATCATCTACTAAAGGCTTATTATTATATATAACACTAAAAATGACACCTTTAATGATGTACAGAATAATTGAATTTAATATTTCTGTAAAGAGAGTTTGATTATGAATATTAACAAAACACGAGCATGAACCATAGTCTACTTTTTTTAAAAATTATACTTAAGAAAAAAAATGTTATTAAAAATATGGCATATTTTATTAAATTTACCTAGGTGTATAAATCTATATATCCGGCCCCAAGCGATACGTCGGCGTCAAGGACGTTTTTAAAGGATTTGCGAGATCTAGGTCTAAAATAATTGTTGAAACCAATTTTCCAATTTTTTTTTCAAACTCGAGGATCCAAACCCAATCAAAAAGCGTGAAGCCCTGCCCCCCCCCCCCCTTTGTTAAGGACGGCCCTGGTCAGTGTGTAGTTATTCTGTATGATATCTATGCATGTATTGGCTATATTATATTGTACACAGTATCTGCGAAACGTATGTATATTATATTGGAAGAATAAAAGAACGCTACTATAAATTAAATTACATATTACACTGCTATAGGTATATTTACGATAGGAAATTGATTGCGTACAATACGTGAATATTATATTAAAAAATAAGCGTACTACTGTAAAAATAAATAAACGAAATACTAAATAGGTGTAGGTACCTAATTATATTTATCTATATATTTAAATTCCAAATTCATTGACACGGATATTTTAAAATATTTTCTGAATACTCTTATGTTTGTAAGTACAGAATACAGATGAGTGGGGTTCACCGTGATTTCCTGTTTTCTCATTTACAGAAAACGTGTGATGTGTATTAAAATAATGTATATAATCTGTATGTTTTAGGACATACTGGTTTATTAGTCCGTATACTAAAGTACATAGTATGTACTG
This sequence comes from Pentalonia nigronervosa, assembly GCA_014851325.1. Classification (NCBI taxonomy): domain Eukaryota; kingdom Metazoa; phylum Arthropoda; class Insecta; order Hemiptera; family Aphididae; genus Pentalonia; species Pentalonia nigronervosa. The sequence goes on along the minus strand of JACXSJ010001653.1, from coordinate 1,106 downwards.
GGTAATCCAATTAATGTAATAAGACACCCATAATTTCAAAAACTGTTTTTGAAATAATTAGTGTTTTACGTTCAATGAATCATCTGGTAATAAAAAACATACATTTTAATTCCTCATTCCAAAGAATAATACATTTTGGAGTACATTGATGCATAAATATTGAATTTTGGATGAATGGGTAGTTATTATGAGTTAGGTATTTTAAGTTTAGATATACCGAGCAAAAGGTACAGGGGTACCCGCAAAATGTTAGTCCACTACTTCACGTATGTACAATTTAAATACAATTATATAGCTAGTAAACTACTTGTCCAAAATTATGATGATGATGAGAGTATACGATCTATGAAAGTCAAAGATCGTATACTCTAAATAAAATTCTGAATCGGGATATGAAATTAAAATTTATGTTGTCATTCAAAAGAGTAAAAAACTTTTAAAAAAATATAAAATATTTTTTTTTTGAAAATGTTGCTATGTAACGATAAAGTCGATTTGAAATTATGTAAAAGAAATATTTTCAAAAACGATAGTGAAATATATGAAATATCGAGGGTTTAATATAACAACACTACTAATGCAATATAATACCTATATCGGATACGTGCTGGACACGCGGTCAATAATAATAATTATCACAGTACGTGTCTAACAGCCGACCGTGTAGCACGTGTTTACTTTTCGCGAGTGCGCATTTATAAGCTCCCGATAGCACATCACCGTTGGACACACGTATACGGGTAATATAATTATATTATTATGTAACTTCCCTCCTATCGCGTAATGAGCCACGTTAATAAGACGGGCAGACCGTCATTATCGTCGGTCATTAGTAAACCGATAACGAATAAACCCAGTATTAAAACCAATGCAACACAAATAACCAAACCTACAAATGCAGACTCTCCACAAACCACTCTCCTTAGTCGTTCAAAGATACCCAAAACCCCTACCTCCACCACCACACCTCACACTCCTACACCGATTGCACCAGCATTTCTACCATCATCAACATCTACCACGACCAGCGATATCAACAATCAAGTAATAACTACCAACATCACAACACACAACACAAACCGTAACTATGCGTCCGCGGCATCTAA